>CM031694.1:13735953-13903453 GCA_018466805.1 Hippocampus abdominalis | reverse complement strand
CTTAAGCAGCTACATAGTGGAGTTCCTCGTACTTCGTACTACAGGCACTGTGTGGTGAAATCGAAACAATTTGGGACAATGTCACTGCGGTCTGTGAGGACAGAGCCAAAAAAGGAGCAGACGTGTAGAATGCAGAGTGAGGAACGTAGCGTATCTGTGTTGGCTTGTTTACATCTGTAGAACTGTCAACAAAGTTCATATTTAGCAGCCACAGTAATAACACAAACACCAGTCCGCAGATTGACTAGCGATGTTCAAACCGTTTTTTTCTGTTGGAACAGAAGGAGGCGCTTGTTTCGATCTGAACTTGACAGTAATCGTCGTAACTGTCAACCTAAGATTGACACGGCGAGTGCACTGGAAAGAAGTACATGGGCGATCAAGTCCAGTTTTCACAGACGTCTAGTTGGAATCAAATTAAAGTATTTCCATCTTTAGACAGGAAAAAAAAATCAGGAAAATTAATAAATATCTAGACCGTGGGCAGATGTACTTGAGGCCAAAACCAGCAATGAATTACCATACATACATAAAGTATATATATATATATATATATATATATTATATATATATAATATATATACGTATATATGTATATATAATATACATATATATATAAAATATACATATATATATATATTTATATATATTATACATATAAATAATATACATATATCAAATTGTGTGTGTGTATACACACACACACACACACACACACACACACACACACACAATTTGCTACACTACACAATGTGAATTTTATAAATGAAAGAAAATTAAATAAAATAGAAAAACTATTGTTTATTCTTTATATTGTCATGTTTTTTGTGCTGCATAAAGTCTGCCGGCCCTGGTATTAACTTGAAAAAAAAAACCATTGCTCCACAAAATTAGAAAGTTGCTCCTCAAATGAAGTCATTGAATGACAAACTGCTCAGCAAATATTTCTGAAATATTCAACAAATGTCCTCTTTGTTGAAACATGAATGGAAGCGGAAGATTTCTTAATCAACAGATCAGTATTATTTTGTCATACCAACACAGTGAGTTTCATGTAAAACTTGTCTCTGAAATTATACCTTATATTCACATATACCTGCAAATACAACACTGCATCTATGGTGATTTGCTGAATTTGACATTTTTGACAGAAAAGATCATTTTCTACCATATCAGGCTTTAGGCTTGCCCCTTTCCTAGTATAATCCCCTCTCCTCCACTGAGAACTGATTGGACACTTGCAGCACAGAGCTCGGGTCTTCAACATGTGGGAAAAAAAAATCCTGCTTTTCCATTACGAAACAGACATGACAACTTTGGGATTATGCCTTGTAACTGACCACGTGAGGGTCTTCAACCAGGCTCCTTTCTTCTCATGAAGAAAACATTGTGACAATGATTCTGCTAATCTTGACTGTCACCTTGCAGTGATTTTTCACAAAAAATAAAAAAATCCCCCTGACCTATAAACTAAAATAAAAGCAATGAAAGCAAAATGACAATGAAATTTTTTTCCTCGTTTGGAATCTTTCTGGCTTTCAGGAATTGTACGCCACAATATTATTTCTCTCCATAATGCTCACCCACCTCACATTATATTGTGACACGTTCAAGCAGATGAGTGTCTAACCTGTACATACCCTTCATCCAAAACAAAGTGCTCTCTTGTGACAAGAAGATAGTTTTAGTCTGTGTCTGCCTCCGTGTGCAGGGCAGGCATGCAGCGCCTGCGATGGGCCGCGCCTCGGGGCAGCCCTCGGTCACTCGCTGATGATGAATGAGCCGAGAGGATCAATCCGGTGTCACTTTACCCACTCAGCAAACGCACACACAAATCATCTGCCTGCCAAGTGGCGTGCCAAGAGCACTGTACGTGTTGTTACACAGCAGCTCAGAAAGCGCTGAGATGATTATCTTGCCATTACTTGAATGGCGAACACACTCGACAATACTGCACTGTCCAAGGCCGACGCTGTTTGATTCACAACAAAACCTTGATCGGCGGGTGTGCGCTGAGGGCAAGCCAGCGATGAGTGATTGTAGACTGGATAGAAATCACCGCACTTCGCAGGCACACGTGCCTTTTTGATGCCACAGTTTCAATGAATTGTGCAGTGCGAGCATTGAGCTCCACGTTTGCAGGCACGACCAAGCCTTTTTTGTGTCACTCACTTGTAGCCTAAACACTGGAATGTAGAACCACGACATTTTCCACTCTGCCAGCACGGGTTAAAGATGATGTCCTGAAGCTATCTGACTTACACTGTAATCGAATTTCATCTCATTAATCACTTGGGCTAATAATCATGTTGCTTTTAATTAGCTGCTTATTTAAGTGAAGGAGCTAGCACAGCACCGCTGCGGTTTTTCCGACGGTATTATTTTAATGTCCTATGTATTCATGTCACCCTATAAGTTTCCACATCATGCTGATGGCACACTGGCTTGTAATAGGTCAACTGGTGTCGTAATCATGGTGAGCTCTAATTTATTGGTCGATAACAGGGTCCGACCATATAAATGCTGGAGGGGGCCACAAATTATCATCAGTGATACCGGGTGCCACATAGGACTACGTACTTCTTGACCAGACGTATGACAAAATCGTATTTTTATCATGGACAAAGTAGGTGCATTTCGGTAAAATACATGCCCTTCATATATTTCATTTCAGATTTTACAATGCATCTATAAAAGGTTTGAAGCAAATAACAACCAAAAAAAATCAAACAAAACACAAAACTCCTGAATAATACATCAACATGAAGTGCAATGATTTATTTTGGACAATATTTGCCCCTAACTTGCTCGCATGTGCAATTGATTGCGCATGGCTCTCACCCCCTGAGAGCACAGCAAATGTATACAGCCCATTTATAAGAAAAAAAAAAAAAGTTTGTTTGGCATGCAGTTTACGGAGCAGGAAGAAAACTGCTTCAAAGAAAGACAAAGTGGAGTTGAGAGCATTTCAGACTGATGCCATGTAATTATTGTCACCATGGAAGATCCTCACGAACGTTTGTTTTACCTTGACTTGACCTTATCTTTAATGTGCCTTAACATTACGTTATCCCCTGAGAGGACTTGGTCTCTCTTAATTAATGCTACTGGGGAGTTCCCACAGGACTTGGAAAGCCTGAAAAATGTTTGACCAATTTTCCAGTCATGGAAAACACAAAATGAGAAAAAAGTAAAATGTCCTGGAAAAGCTTGAGTTGCAAAATTATTTTCCCCCCTCAACGGGCTTAACAGATATGTACCTACCTTTGTTTTTTCGGCTGCCTTTAATGGGCAACGTTGAGCTGCCGTGCTTTTCTCTTTTTCTTCACCACACGTGATGCTACCGCTAACGAATTGCAAACTTCGTTAGAATAGTTCTGTTGCCCTGTGTTTCCATCGAACTTTATTGCTAGTTTTACCGACTTTTCAGAACCAAATATGGATTCATTATTATTATTATTATTATTATTACCTCAAGTGCAAAAACTAGTGATTTTCAACTCAAGAGTGGAACTGTCGTGCTGTGTATCCAATGTAAGCTTTTTCTCTCTCTATCTGTCTCCTCTGTTGAGTGACAGTAGTGGGCGTGCCATCACTCTTGGTCGTGCGTTCTGAGATGAAACACATCTCTGGTTTCAGTCAAACTGTCGATGGCCAAGTTGTCACGCAATTCGCACGAGTTGTCGCAGCTCTGAGCTGCCTCGCGTCATCAATGCACAAGCTGCGAATGAGCACACTTTGACTGGCTATGTCAAGGGTCGTAGCTCGGCAAACATAGGCAAAGCACCTGCCGCCCCCCTGCTCACTATTTGACAAAATATGTAATGGAATAAAACCCAATTTGTTCTGCTTTTTAAATCCGTTCCAATGATAAGTTAGCCTGCAAATATTTACCACGAGAGACTTTGAATACGTACTGAAGTTTAGCTTCCTCTAAACGGTGTGATTTTGAGAATATTTTCATATTTATTGGGCTCACTAAAGTTCTTAAAATCCTTCTTGAACTTATATTGAACAAGTGAAGCGCCTCAACACTTAGTTCTTCTTATTACTGTCACATTATGCAACATTTAATATGGTTGACCTTTTCAACCATTTTATACTCATATATTGTTGATGAAAAGCATCACTCAAGTTACTCTTCACTTCACATAGTTTGGATGGTAAAATTGCAAATACTCAAGGGTTCAATCCCAGCTCCGGCCTCCCTGTGTGGAGTTTGCATGTTCTCCCCATGCTTGTGTGGGTTTTCTCCGGGTACTCCCCTTTCCTCCCGCGTTCAAAAAACATGCATGGCAGGTTAACGGAATACTTAAATTGTTCCACGGTGTGAGCGTGGTCGCTCATCTCTGTGTGCCCTGCGATTGGCTGGCAACCGGTTCAGGGTGTCCCTCGCCTACTGCCCGAAGACAGCTGGGATAGGCTCCAGCACACCCCGGGACCCTTGTGTGGATAAAGCTGATGGAAAAAGAATGAATACTTATATTCATGACATAAAAAGTGTCATTAAATCCTTAATCCTTAACTGATGTCTTACAAACGATGGTACACATCTCGATTGAATGATTTCCTCTATTTCGATATACAGGTGGTTGGATTTTTTTTGGGGGGTGGGGGGGTAATGTACACATTTTATCTTCCTCTGCCCTTTATCTATGATCACGATATCCGGTTGGTTCGCCATTACCATCTCGTCAGTTTGAATCTGGAAGTCCCACAGGATCTTCGCTCGGTCATTCTCCACCACCTTCGGGGGTGTTTCCCATTTTGACCTTGGGGTTTCCGGTCCATACTCCGCACAGATGTTTCGCTAGACTATGCCAGCCACCTGGTTATGGCGTTTCATGTAAGATTTCCCTGCTAGCATCTTAGACCCTGCAGTTATGTGTTGGATCGTCTCAGGTGCCTCTTTGCACAACCGACACCTTGGGTCTTGTCTGGTGTGGTATATCTGGGCCTCAATGGCTCTGGTGCTCAGGGCCTGCTCCTGAGCAGCCAGGTTGAGTGCCTCTGTGCTGTCCTTCAGGCCAGCCCTCTCTAGCCACTGATAGGACTTCTTGAGATCAGCCACTTCAGTTATGGTCCGGTGGTACATCCCGTGTAGGGGCTTGTCCTCCCATGATGGTCCCTCTTCCAGTACCTCATCCTCTGTTTCCCATATATATATATATATGTGTGTGTGTGTGTGTGTGTGTGTATATATATATATATACACTGCATATATAAAACACACACACACACATTTGGGGTGGGCGAATACAAATATCACATTGTAAAAAAACAATACGGTCCCCTCAAGTGCCAGCCTAAACAAACAAAAAATGTCCACTGAAGAGACCGCTCTTTGCTCAAAAGTACAGAAAGTGCATTCCACGATTCGGGGACAATGGACTGCAAGGCTCTATCATGTTTATTTTTTATATACAAATAAAATTCAGTTCGTAGAGCACAGTGACCTAAGAGGATGATAAAATGACACCGAAGTGTGGAGGATCCTGACTATTCAGGGTTATGTGAGTGACTGTTCACGTTTTGTACGGCATCCTGAAATGAACAGGGAGAGAGCGCAAGGATGACAGTGACTGGCGTCAATGAGGGAGGGAGTGTAGAAACTTCTCAAACGAGCTTGTTTGTTTGTCGAGCTTTAATCTGAACAAGATGTTCTAAATGAGGACTGGGATGCATTTCTGCACCGTGGCATTGTGGTTGAAATGACAAAAAGTCACTCCCCTGCTTCCATCTTCTTCTCACCCTGTCAGTGGCCTTTGTCCTGCGTGCAGATGCGGTGGCGTGCTGACAGCATCGCTGTCGGTGTCGGCGGAGGATGGAGGTGGTGTTGACGGCTCTCTGTCCCCTCCAGTCTGAAACTCACCTCTCACACCCCCTCTCCCCTCCAACCCCACCAGCGCTTACTGAGGAATCACTGCGCCGCTCCTCAGCCAGCTGCAGCAGATCATTAATCCTCTCAAACCCGCCCCCCCCAACCCCGCACCTCCTTCAGCCTCGCTCCACCGCAGAGCCCACATTTGTTTTTTCTGTTACTCACCGATGGGACATGTTGAGGATCTTGAAGAAATATGAGTGGGGCTGTCATCTTCCGAGGCCCTCTTCATCCTCTTTCTCTTGTCACCTGTGGGCTGAATAATGGGTCCATGTCGCTCTTTGAGCATTGAGGCGGGGAGCGGCCAGGGAGTCAGAGAGGGACGTCATTAGGCTAGTCTTGTTGTGGTCAGTGATGTTTGAAGGGGGTTGGGGTCACAGAGAGCCTTGTTTACAGACTGTGCGTGTTTACATTCCTGACGGCGAGCGCCAGCTTTACTGTTGGAAGTGAAAGGAAATGCTTTTATTCTGCTGAGTCATGGAAAATCCAAGCCAACACATCAAGGAGTCCACATGAAAAAAAAAAGCAAAGTTATTTATTTGGTGGGTTCTCACCAGTGCATTCAAGGCATGAAGGGTGGAGGTGGCGGTGAGGGGTCATTAGAAATGAATTTGAGGTCCTCAATGGACAAAGGCATGGGAAAAAAGCTGAGCCATCTTCAGGATGTGGGGTCGTTCTGTACCTCTTAAAATAGCATGCAGTGGTGGAACAGTAGCATGATGGCGCCACTGGAACAACACCACATTTGTTGCTCAAGAAATGTTGTCCATTTTCTCATAAAACCGCTTACCATTTCACCCTGTGTTAAGAGATTGTCAAAATTCTTCATCTTACTTTTTACTCTCCTCTATGTGTGACAACCACAGAGTAGAGGCTTCAATGCGACATTTCTCCAGTTCTTCAATGATCCATCATTGAAAGGGACTGCGGCTCTGTGAGCCGCACCATGAAACACTTAATACGACCTTGTAAACTGATGTTTGTTAATTGTCGCGTCTCACGGTTTTTAAATGAGGTGCCCATTCAGTCACTTCCAGGAGGTTGAACCTTTCATTTGAAAAGTCTACTTCACAACTCACACAGAGAAGCATTCACTTTGTAACTGGCTTTGACAGGGGAAAAAAAACAACCCTAAAAATATCACACTTTTGCTGTAATTACTATGTTGCCATCTTTATAGTTGGTACCGTAGCTGGTGAAAGTGACCGCCGATGAATGTAATTGCTGTGTGCAGGGGGGAGAGTGCATGTCGTGTCAGTTAACTCCTGTTGTATAAATATAAAGTGTCCAGCTGGACTGTCACCCTCCAACCATATCAAATAAACTGCACGGGCCAAGGATTTGTTAAGGACGCGTGTCACACATGCTGAAAAATTCGTTTGGATGTTACAAATTAATTTTTGCCACTCCATCTCGAGCTTTCTGCGAAATGTTTAGACTGAATAATTCAGTATGGTACATATTTGTCGATCAGCCCTTGCACTGTGTGTCATGCCATTCAAAAAAACATTTATATCTGTGGACTCCCTTAATTATTGCAACAAAATGTTTTGCATCTGGAAGTAGACTGGCGGTCCGAGCTCTATTAAGACTACATGCCAAAAGGAAAAAATGGGTTTAAAACTGCAGAGATGTGGCAAGTTCATTGTCATTGTAACGTAACCTTCAAAGGCTTTTAATGAAGAGGTCCTTTGAGGTTTCCAGCATCTTCATACATCTTGAGGTTTTGTCATAAATTCACAAACCCTTACATTGATTTCAAATGGAGAAGAAGTCACTTAAAGTCACCTTCGGAAACTTAAAATTGAATAGCCACCATTAAAAAAAAAGCGTTTATTTGTCTGGCATCACTCCCTCTCCTATCAGCTAATAACTTTGCCCAGAGGCCAATCTTATCACAGTTTTTTGCACCATGTAAGGAGAACAGTGTCTGTCATTGCCATGGCAACTACTCTAATTGCCTAAGATTGGTGTACAGTTCTAGCCAGGTAACCTTTCAAGGTGCAGTAAGTGCTGGCATTGCTTCTAAAAGTGCCGGTGAGAGGTTGAAGACTGGCAAGTGTAATTCTTGATTTGACTTCTACAGCTTTTGAACATGTCTTTGTGGTGTGTATTTTTCTATTCATGTCTATATTTAAAGTTTTTTCAGTCAAGTGCACTTGTAAATTGTTAGATGATTGTGGAGCACAACCAAATTGACCCTCTATTGAATCATATGAGTCTTTGAGCCTTTGGCAGCAGCTGCATCTGGAGGAGCACCAGGAGGTCACAAAACATCAAACGCCGTACAGTCATTCAGGGTGACACCATGCTGCCTTCAGTGTTTGGTCGCAAACTGACCTGCAGGCAATTACCACAGGCGCCACACTGCGGGTTGTCCGAGATTATTTTTTTTCCTCTCCCCTGAAGTAAATCTCTCTGAATCGCCATCAACACGTCCGAAAGCCAGTGTGTCTGAACATGTTGAAATGCTCCTGTTCTGATATCACCACCGGAGTCTTGAGAGAGCTAAATGTGCCGACCTGTCACTAACGCTGCTAGTGAGAGGAACCGGATTGCTGGTTGGAAAAGGTGCCAGAGCAAAGGACAGAAGATGAACTGTGAACCCAGCTTTGCAAAATCCTTGACAGCTTGGTCATGGTTGTACGTGTGAAAATATATCTCGGATGGGTAGTTAAACTGAGCAGATGTGTACTAATGATGTTGAAATAAACACTTCATTTTGTTTTGTAGTGCAGATGATTTTATTTCAAGTCCACTCATCCATTTTTTCCCCTTTACTTTAAACAAGGTAAACGCACAGTTTAGATGGCAAGTAATGCTTTTTGGGCAGATTAACACAGTCAACTCTAAAATTGAACTGGGATATTCTTTATTTTTTCTTCATGGTTGGTGGACATAAGCAGGGAGGGCTGAAGCGTTTGAAGCAGTGATCACAGTTTTCTTGAACGCAAAGGATCAGTCAGTGGTCGTGATTCCTCAACATTTAGAGTGTGTGAAGGATGAGTGTAAATATCCCGAATGGAAGCAGTTGATATTTTTATTCACAAGGCTGGCTGGACAGCCAACAGTGTGGCCCTTCATTAGCTCAAGGCAATCGAGACTAGAGTGGGGTGGGGTGGTGCGAGATGCTAAATTTTGTGTCCGTGTTGACGTCTGCATTTAATCAAACCATTTTTGGGCATGGTCAATCTACCCCATTTTGAAGATACACAGCCAGGCATGGTTCATGTCCTCTTCCTGTGTATCCGATTTCATTCATTGGGTAAGTGAGTAGAAGCACAGTTGAAAAGTTGCGCATGGTGTACTGTAAACATTCTTTAGCACGTTTTTTTTTTGTAGGTTGTCACAGTAGACAGTAGAGCATCAGAAATGACCTCCTTTATTTAAATATAAATGGACGACATGGCTGCTGGATGGGCAAAAAAGAAAAAAACGCAATACCATTCCATTTAGTTAAGAAATGGGCTGACTCAATAGTGGATGCATAAGGACTTTTTCTGGCCTCCTCTTTAAAGACAGAGGTGGCAGCTTTTGACTGTCATTGAGAAACAACCCTACCTAACATTGCAGCTCTTAAAGAGATGTCATAATGTAATGCAGTTTTATCAGAAGTGGAGTAGATCTCAAGAAAGTAAATGAAAAGCACTGAAGAGTTTTCTTGACATGAAGGTTGTTTTACCCCAACTGACTCCTGCAAGAGAAATGGGCTGCTTGTTCAGATATAACTATTTAGTTTACTTTTCTACTTATTGATTTGATTGTTGCGACAGACACAACATTCATCCTATCGAATTTTTTTCCATCAGCTCTTTCCCTGATATGTATGAGAAACGCATTCAAACCGTTTGGCATGGTTATAAATGTATTCCAATTGTTGGTCTATTCCTGTTTTCCTAACGCAATTATCTTGACATTACCTCCATCCTTGTATGATCACAAGCCAAAGCAACGTGCAGGTGTGGCGCTGGGATGGGTAATTGCAGTTCTTATTCTCAAGTAATTATATGTAGCAAGGCGAACCTGAGAACACCTTGCATGGAGTTGATCTCCACCATTACTCCCCCGCTGCAGGAAACTCATGGAAATGGATTTAGTGTCGAATATATTGCACTGTTTGCAGCTGGTCCTTATTTCATGAGGAGAGCTATACCCATGTCATGTCCTGTGTGTGTGTGTGTTTTTGTTTCTGCACCAGCTGGAGTGGAGGGCGTTAATCTTCAGCGGCGCACCTGTGTCTGCTTTTCTAATCAAGCGTATTTAAGGAATGCCAAACTGCCTAATTCTCGTTTGGATTATTGACCTTGCTCACTGTTGCCTCAATTGATATTTCTAGACATTTTGCTCATGTTCATAGTCACTCTAGTAGGCTTAGATTCGCATTTAGTAAGTAAGCCAAGCATTTATCTTTTGATTTTGTTACATGTATTGGAACTCTTGCCATTTCGTTAATGAGTTAATTTCAGTTTATTCTTCCACCTTGCCTTTTGCAACTTTTTGTTCAGATTGTACTTTTTCTGGCTCTTTGTTGCCATTCCGGTCTTCCTTCCCTGAATTTATTGCCGAGTTCCGTCAGGTGTCCCACCACCCAGTTCAGGGAAGAGAGGCCGGAGGTCGGTTATTAGATTGTAGTCACGGTCGGCAATCAGTAGCTGACTACTCCATTGCATTTCACATTCTGGTCGCGGAGAATGGATTTGATGACTGTGCTTTATGTAGCATCTTCCGACGCTGACTTCACACCTCCTAGAAAGACGACCTGGCCATCCAGCACAACACTTCTAACCTGGAGGACCTCATTGCTCTTGCCATTAGGTTAGACAATCGCATGAGGGAGAGATACCGGGTTTGAATAGTCCATTGCATCGACCATTACCCTCAGTGTTGACCAATCGATCCTGGGAAGACACGATCTTCCCACCAGAGACCGCCGAATTTCAGAGGCGCATCACAGAGACACTGATGAACCCATGCAGTTAGGTGGAGGCCGACTTCAGCCCAAGGAGAGGAGGAGGCGTTCCAGACTGGATCCTGCTTCTGGGTCATCAGGAGGCCACTTGTCCGAGGAGACCATTGCGATTACCCTGTGTGTCTATTCAGCTTGGTCTTCATGAATCAAGCACCAAGGGACTTAACTCCGGTACAGAAAAGATCCATGAGACCAGCCCAGGTTCTTCTGCGTCCTGTCAGGTTTCAAGCCATCCTTCTAACACCAAGAGACTCGAATTGTCAGGGGAGGTATCTATATCCAGCCAGAAATTCCAGAAAGACCATGACTCTTTTTGATTCAGGTGTCGATTAATGTTTTATTGACCCATGTGGTGTTGAAGCCCTAGGCTTCTTGACGGGCATCTTCTGGCAGAAGTCAACTATATTATGAGCCCTCTCCAGCTTGGACTATCTGGAAATGACTTCAAACAAAGGACATTTTTTTTTTTGGGTCAAGCCTTCTCATGCTGCCCGGATCGTCTTATGAAGCTCCATAACCCGGACATTTATTGGAGCCTTCCCTTGATTGAGAATTGGAGTTTATTTTGTAATGCCCATTGCTTAAATTCAGCCAAACCAGAAAATAAATTTCCCAGGAGTTCCAAAACAGAAACGATCTGTTTCGATAAAATCCCAGAGGGATATCATGGTTTAAAGAAAGTATTTAGTAAAGAACGCGTTCAGTCGCTACTTCCTCACCTTATGATTGTACTATGGAACTTCTTTCCAATCCTATTCTTCCTAGTTCCCTCTTGTATTTCAACCAGAGCATGAAGCACTGAAGGAGTATATCTCCAGTGACTTTGCCGCAGGATTTACTCATCCATTCCTGGTCGACGAGAGACTCCACTCCTGTGCTTTCTTCTCCCGAAGACTCACCCTGCCGAAGCCAATTATGATGTGGGTAACTGTGAATGGTGTCCCTGGCTCCAGTGAGCCAAGGAACCTTTCACAGTATTCACTGACCACAAGAACCTGGCCGACATTTGCTCAGCAAAACGGTTGAACTCACGACAGGCACGATAGGCTCTGCTATTCAGCCGCTTTAATTTCACGCTGACCTATCACAAGGGTTCCCCCATAATCAAAAGCTTGATGCTCTCTCCCGAGTTCACGATCCGGCTGTGGAAGAAGCCAGATTAGGCTATCCTGCCTCGCCAGTGTATGGGAGATTGAGCAACAGATCATGGAGGCTTTAACAAACACACCAGTTGCTGAGAGATGTCCTTCCAACTGTTTATTTGTACCAGAAGTGTTTTGTTCAGAGGTATTAGAGTGAGGGCATATCTCTAAAGTCATGTGCCATCCGGGAATCGACTGTATTCTATCCCTGATAAGTCAACAATTTTGGTGGCCCTACATCAAGAAAGATATCAGACTTTATTGGGGCCTGCTTGGCTTGTGTCTGTGGCAAACCTTCATGCTGACCCTCGGCTGAATTGCTTTGGCTGTTGCCTGTGCAGTCTCGTCTATGGTCACGAAACTCTTTGGACTTTATAACTGGCTTACATGTTTCCAGAGGAAAGTCAGTCATATTTATTGTAATGGACCGATTTTCCAAACTGGTTATTTCCTGGCCCTGTCCAAACTTCTGCCATCTCTAGATACCATTCAGCTGCTCATCTGCCATGTGTTCTGCCTCCTTGATCTACCTTTGGTCATTTTGTCGGATCGAAGACCGCAGTTGTCCGGATGAATTTTTGCAAAGCCCTACACGGCGAACCTGTCATTGGGGTATCACCCTCACAAATGGTCAAAGATTCCAGGACCTGGAACTGGCCCTCTGCTGTGTTTGCCTCTACCAACCTACATCATGGGCCAACCAGCTATCATGGCTCGAATATGCCCACAACAGCCTCGTCTCATCTGCCACAGGTTGCTCCCCGTTTATGGCCGCGCACAGCTGTCAACCCCCTCTGTTTCCCTCTCAGAAAGGTCAAGTGGACATTCCTTCTGTATAGCTCAAATTTAAGCGGGCCCATCGTGTCTGGAGGGAAACCCGAGCAGCCCTGTCATGCACTGCTGAGTGCAATCAGTTGATTGCAGATCACCGCCGCCGCCCAGCAGCCAATTACCTTCCTGGACAAAATATATTGTTCTCCACACGGGATCTGCATCTCGGGTGCAACTCACGCAAATTAGGAGCAAGATTCATCGGACCTTTTGAGGTGGAAGCGATTGTGAACCCTGTTGCTGTCAAGCTCAGCCTTCCACTTACTCTCAAGGTCTAGCCTGTCTTCCATGTACCACTGCTCAGGCCCGTGGAGTCCACTTCTGGTAGTCCCCACCCACTCCTCCACCTCCTCCTCGTATTGTTGATCAGAGACCCTGTTTGCTCGGTCAAAGTAATATTGGATTCCAGACACCGAGGCAGAGGTGTGCACTATTTGGTCGACTGGGAAGGCTATGATCTGGAAGACTGTCAATGGGTCCCCCACTCCTGGATCCTGGATACATCCCTCCTCCAAGACTTCCATAACGCTCATCCATTCAAGCCAGGTAGTCCGCCAAGGGGTGTCCATTGAGGGGAGGTACGGGGGGGTACTGTCATTTCCTGTGTGTATTTGTTTTGTTTCAGCACCAGCTGGAGTGGAAGGTGTTCCTTTTCAGCGGCACACCTGTGTGTGTTTTTTTTTACTTAAGCCTTGTCTTGTATTTAAGGACTGCCAAGCAGTCAAGTTCTCTGTCGGATTATTGACCTTGCTCGCTGTTTTGCCTCAGGTTATATTTTCTGGACCTTTTGCTCACATTCATTATCGCTCTTGTTGGCTTACATTCACATTTGGCAAGTTATATATTTGCCAAGTGTTAATCTATTGACTTTGTTACACATATTGGGATTCTTGCCATTTCATTTATTAGTTAATCTCGGTTTCTTCTTTTGCCTTGCCTTTTGCAAGTGCTTTTTATTCATGTCGTGCTCTTTGTTGCCAGCAATTTGTTTGTGTTTTGTCGCTTCTTCGTTTTCTGTAAATAAGTATTTTTGTTACATATTTTATCTCTATCTCCGTTTGTGGGATCCAAACACCATTTGGTTAGTTCCCGAACCTTGTCAAGCCAAGGGTATCCGAGCATCTCTAAGTCTATCTTTGACCTGAAGGAGAGGTGATGAGGGAGAGTTGGGAGTAGTAGGTTGTGTCTTGGATGCAGGCAGGTTTGGTGCAAAGCAAGCAGCAATGGTCTCAGCGTTCAAAGTAAACACTACCCTATGTTTGAACTGCACACCTACGACCCTACAATTCTCCCACACACTCACACTCGCCCTTCCGGGTCCTATTCCTGCTAAACCCCCACTAGTCCACCTTCGAAATATGCTTCTTACCCCAGCCCTTTTAATAAATCAGGGAGGAAAAGCAACTCTGACAAGATCTCACCTCCGTAGCTAGCAGCTCATAACAGGAAGCTCAGACTTGCACATGGCAATAAGAATGGCTGGGAGGGTTGTTTCTAAAATGTATTCTGATTTAAATTACCTGTTGAAAAATGTAGTTAGTAACATAAGACAACCATCATGATAACAACATAATGTAACTTGATTACTTTTGGATTATGTCGTTATTTTTTTTAAACCACCACCAACAACTACAAAAAAAATATGTGCGGTTCTCAGAAAGTGAGGTCCAGGAGTGTGACATGAGTGGCCAAAAATAAACCTGTTCAAAACCAGGTCAAAATGATATATACTTTAAGTTAAGCCTTCCTGCAGTGTGCTCTGAATAAATAATGACAGTTCACTCATCCCCTTGTTCGCGAGAGATTGTTGAATGTCAAGGTACTCCATTGTTTCTTATTTGAGCGCTTGGTATTTGAACACCAAGCACTCAGCGGTATTAAATATGTTTTACACTTGAACAGCTTCACTACCTTTACATCCAGTTGAAAACCTGGGACAAATGACCAATTGTATGTTGAAAATGAACTCTGGCCGTCATTTACGCAGTGCTATTTTGGAGGCTCAGGAGCTACCTTCTAATGATCCGGGCCATCCAGTTGGACCACACTTTCCGAGAGCCACCCATATAAATTTGCCTGGTCTAGGTTATTGTGTTAGGGAGCAAGAGCACCTGGAATTTAAATCCAAAGCAGAACTATGACGCAGACATGAGTCATAGTTTAAATCGTGTTCACCATTCTGATATATAGATATAGATAACTTTACCTCGTGAGGCAAATTAGATGTGCTAGCTTCATGACAGACGTTTTTCACGCCTTTACACATGACCAGTGTTATAAAAAGTAAAAGGTAAAAAGGAGAAGTTCGCTTCATGCCCTCTCTCACACAAAACTTTTACGACCTGCAGCTGTAACAAAGCACTTCATAGAACATTTAACATACAATATCAGTGATACGAAGAACACATAATATAAAACATTGATGATATTACAATCAGAATACAGCTTGTTGTTTGAAGCAGTTATAGGTGAGAGGAGAGAATCAGTTTCCTTTCATCAGTGGATCAGAGACGCCATGATCAAAGCATGCATGATGTCACATACGCCTCCTACAAACTAAGATTGAAAGCAAATAGAATAAAATAAGTATGTGTAAGTAGTAACAGAAACAGAATAGAAAATTGTAGATTTTGGTGACAGACTGAGATTTATTCATTTTCCAATTTTCTCCACCAAAAAAAAGGAGCCTCGTGTTGTTGTTTTGACTTTTTAGTTCAACATAAATAGTGAGAGTATTAGTCCTCATTTTGTAACCTTTATAAATATAATTTTGGTTTACACGATTATGCATTTAGGGCACACGGGGTGTAAACCTTTCATTGGGCCAGTTCAATTTGTGGAACAGTGATTTCAAATTAATCAAATGGCATATTTGACATCTGACATCCAGTTCCTTCAAATGGAAAGCTAATTTGTCTTAAATGTACAGAAACAAGTAAAGCTTTGGCATCCTCATGGAAAATAAACCGTCCTTCGGAGGAAACTATTTCAACTGAATATGATTGGGTTTTTCCCCAACAGCCCTTTCTCCTTTTTTTTTTTTTCCCGGTGTGTGTTTTGACTTTGTTTATTCGGCCTTGTCCCAGTGTATTGGCTTCATCCTCCTCTGGCCTAAGTTGTTCCCAACAAGTATGATTCCTCAACACAAAAGAATGAAAGAAAATCACTGGGAAAACCCAATCTTTTAATCTTGGGCATGAGTCAATTACCAGAGCGGCATTACTGAGCATGCGGCAATGTCGGTTTCAGACTGCACCAAAGGATGTATTGACTCTGACATGTTTATTTCCTTGCCAAAGCAATTTAGAGCATGTTCAACTTTTGTTGTCCAGTGGAATTCTCTTTCGTTCATGGGTACGTGCAAACAATAATTTGTTCGACGATGATCGAAGTTCGTGCGACTGGCATTACAATGTTTATTTCCATTTGTGCAGCAAACACCAAAAGCACCAGGGTAGTCAAATGTTCGCTTGGCTTCCCACCCAGCTCATTTTGGTCATTTTCATGTCACTGCAAGAAATGTTTAGTGTTTTGGCTGGTGGTTGGCATTTCCTTTGGTGACAGATTAGAAGGATGACGCGGCTGTAATACAAATTTCCCATTTGTCATTGATTAGAGGGGAACGTTTTTCGATGACTTGCACATAGTCCCAAATTCAACCGGTGTGGGTGGTTTCATCAAATACGTAAAGTCCAAACTATGTCGGCAGTCCGGTGCGTTCCATAGAATGTTGGAAGACTGTCATAGCCGCACTCAATCTATTTTCTTCTGTTTTTACTTCTTCAAATGTTTCAGTACAAGCCAAAGGGGTGCATCGCAGCAAACGTGGAAAGATATTCTAAATGTATTGCTCCGACGGGAACATTACAACAAGAAGATGCTTGTGCGTTTCTGTCCTAAATGAACACAGGCAGTGATACCTGATGAAAAATATGGACAGCAAAGCAATTGAATAGAAAAAGATCTTTCTGAGCTGATTGTTCCCCTCTTAAATCCTTGGTGGTCATTTGATAGTGTTGGAAAATCGAGACATATAATATGCAACAAAAAGGCCAAGAATGGTTTTTAACTTCGATTACTGTTACGGAGTTGCCTCGAAACCGTTCGAACTGTTTGACCTTGCTTCATGTGCAAGAGTCGGAGCATAAAAAGTATTCACTGGCGCCTACAAACATGACAATTAGAGTAATGAATACATTCCACATTAAAAACAAGACTTCCTCATGTGGGTTTTTTTTTTCTGGGAAGACAGATGACTAAAGACCAAGGCTACACCACAGTAGATGTCTTATTGTTTTCACATAATATAAATCAATAGTGCAACTGGGGGAGCTTCTGCATTGCTTAAATGCCCGAAGGAAACTTGGCAGGAAGGGAGCCGCGACCACCCCGACTGCATAAGCGATTCCATTTTGCACAGCGCTTTTTAGACAAGAAAATATTGAGGGCGGCAACGCGTCACCAACTTAAATGCTGTACATCAGGGATGTCAAACCCATTTTCGGCGCCCGTCACATTTTAGTTACCATTTCCGTTGGAGGACCATTATGACAGAAATCACATAAAGAAGTCCAGAATAACGGTTTATTGAACTCTCTTTTAAGTGACTGTAATTGGGTGTTTGGCAACAAGAAAATGTTTACAGTATCTCTCTTATTTATTACATATGAGAATTTCAAATTTTGGTACATATTTTAGCAAGGCTCATGGAAGTTGCCATATTTGATTTGCTTTCCCGGGCCACATAAAATAGTGTGGCGGGCCAGATCTGGCCCACCGGCCTTGACTACGACACCTGTGCTGTACATTGTTACACTGGCATTCTGGCCTACCAGTCAATCACTTAATCTGCAAAATAATCAGGTCATTAATCTCTACTGAAATCAGTCTTTTGGCCTGCAGTGAGGTGTCGCAGAGAAGACAGTGGTCTCCCTTTTATATTTTGACCTCTGAGCCTGATGTTCTTGCTGAAGTGAAACCCAGTTGAGTAAACATTCAGAGAACATAATTTGCTGAGAGTTGTTCCTCCCATTACAGTCGCAACCAAATGCGTCGCGGATCTGCTCCAGTTTATGATTATGATCGTGCGAGCATTCTGCATTGCTGCAAAGGGCTCGTCTCCCCAGAAGACCTTGTGTCGTCCAGGAATAGGCAATGTGCTAAGCGTGAGGGTTTATGTTGCAGGTCATTTCCCAGTGGGATCAGCCGGCTCCTGCAGAGGGCTTGTGATAAGAGTGGATATTGGAACCTATGTAAACTGCCCTTCCCCTGTGTGCCGAGGGGTAATCCTAAACACCTGGGCTAGTTAGCTAGGATTTGGCTGGATTAGGGGTTCCGTAAATGCAGGCCTGACCGCGCATCTGATTGAATCCGTTTTCATGCTTATCTTTTCACATTCTCACCCGAATTACTCAGACTGCAGCAATTTACAATTTAAACGCAACATTTCAGTGAAAGGACCGAAAGATGTCAGAACTGTGTTATCCTTCAAATGTGTCAGCTGCTGTTTACTTAATATACAGCCTTCTTATAAAACAAACACACAAACAAACACATTTTAAGCATCACATTTACTTGCTTATGGGCACCGCCATTTTTAGGTCTTTGAGTGTGAATTAAGAAGTGATGTATGCTCAGCAATTCCTGCCTGCTTCATTTGGATCTGGATTTCTTCACGACACTTCGTCTATTAGCTGGCCTGCTGCATGTTTTCCATCCCAGCCGTGGTGTACACAGGATTTAATGACTAAAACCATCACTCTCAACACCGTCTCAGCCGACCATTCAATATCCCGTATTATTGACCCTTGCCCTTGACGCCATTTTACCCACAATGCCTAATTTCTGGAACTATATTCGAGGGCCCACGAGCAAAAAGAAAACACGAAGAGAAGTCTGAGCCATTTTTTTACATTATCGGTCATGTCTTGTTTTGTGAAAAAGGTCCCTACACATATTCATTACATCGATACATTGCAAGCAGTCGCGTGAAGTTGATGCGTGCAAAACTGGAGTTGGTTGGAGGGAAAGACATCAATTCCTCGCCCAGCATCTTAAAATTATTTCGTGTCTGGACGGTGAAGGACGTTTGCCGCTTTCAATACGGCGATCATTGTCTTGTGCGAGCAGACGTATTGCATGTTGCTTTTGGTTGACACGGTTCGTGAATCACTAATAGTGTAAAAAGTCATTCATTAAATTGTTTGTGTCCAATATATGTATTCCTACGCAATAAACAGAGTAATGTTGAAAGGCAATGCGGACTAAAACTTGAATGTGTCTGCAAATAGGTAAGCATCATTTTGAAATCAAAGGTGTATTTTATGAACCACTGAACATGAAAAGAAAAAAGTACCTCATGTAAAGTGATATATGTTTTGTTTTGATGGTTTGAAGTGGTCATGTCGAAGATTTAACTAGACGTTGCGCTCTTCTTCTTTCACTCCTTTGTTTTTTTTACGATCGCTGCCATATGGGAAGGATTGATTGATCTTATCTCTAGTGACTCTAGTAAGCGTAAACTGCACAGGTGTTCACCGTTGTTGTGGCTTGTGAACATAAAAGGAATTTATTCAGCAACAATTTTTCCTCTGTTGTCACTGTGCGCCCTCGGCAGCGCGCCCTCGTACGTGGATGCCTTTGCACACGTGATGTAAGCGTAGAAGTGTCTCCTTGTACTTCAACGTCACTTCCAATCTGCGGCTGAAAAGTATTTTGCCTAACACGTCGCTGCCTTATCATTGAGTGAAATATCCCATTTAGTTCCATGAACGCAAAATTCATCAAAGTATTGTGTTTTTACTAGTACTGGCATGTACGATGTAGTCTTGCTTTAAACATATCTGCGTTTAGTTTCCCTTTAGTGCTTATATTAGTGATGCAGGTGTCTAATTGGTTTGTCTAGGTTTTTTACAGTCCAACTGTTGTTTGCAATTAAGTGAGTGTGGGTTTTTTGTTTGTTTTTTGTTTGCTCATGGGTTGTAGTTGATTGTGGTCTTTGGTCCAGTCTTAAAAAAATCGGAACATAAAACACCTTCATTGAATGGATTTGACCATGCATGCTAAATGCCCACACACGTACATGTTAATTACTGGCTCATTGAACCGTGAATGCCGTGTCAACTCATGAATTTTTAGGACCACATCCCAATGACATCATTTGCATCCTATTAGCTTTTGAGATTAGCAGCAGTTGACATCATCTAGCCCCGATGACTTATATTTTTGGTTGTCGTTCATGTTGTTGATTATCATCACAGATTACAATTAAACATCCTTTCCATTTTACGCTTTCAGCATTGTGTAAATATGGTCAGTTTTTTCGTGTTTCTGTTAACTGAGGCAAAGGACAGGTATTTCGGCTACATGTTGCGATTAGTGTTCGAAAAGTGACCAGTGAAGAGTTAATCCGACATGAATGACCAATCACAAAGTCTGTTGGATTTACATTAAAAACAACATGATTGCACACAGTCAAATCATTTGACCGTGATGAATATTGCAAAAAAATAGAATCATAGCGATGTTGGTAAGACCTAATTTTAATGCAATGTCCATTTTTTAATGTCAATCCAACAGACCCTTAATTTTCAATGAGGCTGCTTAATGTGGCACCAAATAAAGTCTCGATGAAGATTGAGCCATGGGCTTCATAGTGCAAGTTATGAAGATTTTTAGTCTGATACAGCAGATGTACAAAGACTACACACCCCTGTTCAAATGTCGTTTTCTCCCGATACAAGAAAACGAAACCAAGATCAATCACATCAATTTTTTTTTCCACCATGAATGTAACCTGTTTTTTTACCTGCACAGGCGAAAGTTAGATTTAAAAAATATATATATATTTTCAAGAGAGGAAGTAAAAGTAAACAACTGAAATAAAATGGTCGCCCAAGTGTCATAACTAGGATATGGCTGTGTTCAGATTTAACCAATGGCATTCCAACTCTTGCTTAATGAGAGTCAGCATACACCTGCCACCATCTAAAGTGCCTCTACTTATTTATTTTTTACTTTCAAACTGAAGCCTGGAGTTTTTTCTGCCAGAATGGACGAACTGTTCATAGCTCCCTCCACCCCCAGGTCCAAAACAGCCTCGAAACATAACGCTGCCATCGCCATATTTTCATGTACTGTTCTTTTGGTGATGAGCATTGTTTTGTTTGCACCAAACATATTTTGGGGGGAATTAGGGCCAAATAGCTCAACTTTGCTTTCATTGTACCATAACAATATCTTCTAAATATCTGTGTGTTATGGGCCAGTGAAACCAAGGGTGAAGTCACTCATCATGTAAAGACCACCAGTCCTACAGTGGAGCATATACTCATGCCATCTTGATGTTTTGGGGCTGTTTGAATTCAGATGAACGTGGGGCCTTGGAAAAGGTGGAAGGAATTAATTAATGGATAAAAAAAAGTCAGTAAGGGTTACTTGAGCATCTGAAATGTATTTTAGGTTAATCGGGGGTGCCAGGTTTGTTTTGACTTGTGAATGGTTAATTGTGAGCACAGCCGCATCCCAATTATCACAGTGTACACACTCAATTCATTTTTACATCCCTCTCGAAAAGATACAAAAACATTCTGCTGAGTTATATCGGTTAGATGTCACATTCATGATGGAGAAAGTTTAAAAATGATTAATCATGATCTGATTTTTTTTAAATTTTTCTTGTCACAAACCGTTGGCATTTAAACACGGGTGTGTCGACTTTTTCTATCCACACTTTAAGAAGGTGAGGATGTTAAATGACCTGACAGTTGTTCAAAGAAAAGGAACGCTGACTTGCTTTCTGCGTTCTAGAAGCATTTGAAAGCGGTTTCGAGTTCCATCAATAAATGCACATTGATGCTTTGTCCATTTCAGTTCCGCTCTTTGCTTTACTCTGCGTTTTACTCGTCAAAGTCATTTGAGGGTTCCATGGATTTTCTTTTCTGTGGCAGGATCGACTCACAAAGCGCTTTCTTTCTTCCTAGATGTGGACGAGTGTGCAGAGGCGCTTGACAACTGCAGCATCGACGCCATCTGCCAGAACACACTGAAATCCTACAAGTGCATCTGCAAGTCGGGCTATAAAGGAGACGGCAAACATTGTGAAGGTAAAGGACTCTTTTGCACATGGTTTGGAGGTACAACATACGGTGGTTCCCTTTGGGAACGTGGAGAGAACGGTTACTGTCAAAGGCATACATCTAGTGTCAATCACTCAGCATTAGCGTGAGAGCAAAGAGAAGCCAGGGAGTGAGAAGTGGACGCAGGATGAGAAAAGCCAGTTGCCGAGTTCTCCTTTATGACAAGGCGAAATGAAGCAGTAAATTTCCGATACACATGCTGGAGCGAATTAAGACTGCGGCTGAAATAGCAGCCAGAGGCACAGTCAAGCAGTCGGGGTAATTTCCAGCAGGGGTTCTGAAGACATTGCCCCCCCCCCCCCCCCACCCACACTCCCAAACTAAAAACAGTCTGAATCAGTCTATTTCACAAATCTCGTGTTATTACAAAGCCATAATCACAATGTTTTCTTTTTTACTGCCGACTAGGTGACGTCTGTGGCTTCTTGCCTCTTGGCCATTCAAGATTGATTTGTGAGGTTTTGGTTGTGCAATGTTCAGTCTTCATCCATCAGAGGCTTAGGGTTAGCAAACAGTTCTAAAAGACTGATATTTTTGCAAAGCAAGTTTAATGTATATAAGTAGGTGGTTCAGTTTGTTCTTATCAGTGATTACTTGTTTCGACCATTATCCAATATGAGAGCTGTCTCATTATATTCTGCATTTACAAAGGCATTGATGCTCGGTTCTCATTGACACTCAGCGAGTCTATTTTACTTGCATATGATCATATTTGTTGCGACCTCCAAGCGAGACGGCTCACGAGTAGCTCACTAACATCGACGCCAGCATTTAGTAGCTGACAAGACAAATAGCTCACCACGTTCATACCAAATAGAATCAGCCGCAACATGCATCCGTGAAGATGTTAATGCATCCTGGACCCACTGCCACGAAAGGCTACTTCTTAAAAGATTGTAAAACCTTCTGGCTCCGTTGCTAGCGGAAAACCATGACCACGAGGACCTGTTTGTCAGACGTGATTGACATCAATATACAAAGACAGCAAGGCAGCTAGTCGACTAATCTTGGCAAGTGATGGTTATTGCCTGTAGAAAAGTAAGATTTATGTATGTATGTATGTATGTCAGCCATCTCGTTACCTCTGCGTCCCGCGTCCTAGACGCATAATTTTCCTGCCAGACGCACAGTTCCAAATAATGGACATTTCTCAGTAAAATAAAAAAAATAAAAAAACTACGGCAATTTTTTTTTTCCAGCAACGATCGGAGTTTGATAATCGCCGGCATTGTTGTTTTGATCTCGCGTTAAGTAATCTCGCGTGACGAGATTTCCGTTCTCGCGAGACGAGATCACCCTAGCCTGAAAACAGACGATTGCCAAGTTGTGTAACGTTAAAACAAGTGTTGCGAAGGTTTATTGCGTAGATATCACAGAGGAAGCAGCTAAAGTTGGCTAGGTTTTTTTTGCGATAATGATCATTGGAAGTAGAGTAAAGAGAGGAGAATTTACGAACTCAAAAACTGAACAATGGGCTGAAATAAGAACCTATTTCTCAGCAAATCTTGTATGCCTGAATTATTAACATTTTGCAGCATTTGTTTATAAGAAATAAGCCTATTATAAATGTATATTCCGCTGAAGAAGTAGACCATTTCAGAATTCGAAATTTGGGACTCTCTAAATGCATATTTTTTTGCATTTTTATTTTTTTTACGAAATGCACTAAGGAGTAATTTCGTTGTAAGCTTATACAATGACAATAAAGGCGATTCTGATTCTGATTCTGATTCTGATAATGGGACTCATACTTTTCTGATCAGCGAGTCCCTGGGACTCGCAGGGCTCAAACTGTAACATTATCACTGGTATGTATTTATTTATTTATTCATCCATTTTTAACAGTCATTGTATTGCATATAATATTGTGCAAATAATCACAACGTTGTGGATATGAGAGATAGGTAGACAGTTTAATTTTTCGGGCTCTGGTGGGATTTTTCCCAAACACATCCAACCGCATACTGTCAGTCGTGCCATTGTAAAATGGCACGTCTTTTATTTCCTTCACAATGTTTGAACATAATAGGCATGTTGTACCAAAGCAGCACGACTGAATGTTGGTGGCATTTGGAAACAAAGCACATTGTTGAGTTTTTTGGGGGGGGGGTGGGGGACCTTTCAGACAAATCAAGTTTCAATGCGTAAAATCTATACCAACATTTCAAATTGTTGCTCAATGATTTTCTCGTGACCTTATTTCTACAGTAACTTGAGCAATAGTTGAACTATCATATTTCAACTAGTAGATCTGTTGTTTAATGTCAATGTGCGTGGGCCATGACAAAAATGAGTTTAACGGCCCCGTCACTCGTATTTTCAAAAGGTTTGTATTCTTGAAAAGCTTGCTGAACACGCAAAGTGACAATGTATAATGGTCAAGCGTTTTGCTGCATACAGAAATTAATTGAGAAACATTTGTAGTCGATAGACTTCAGGAAAATTACTGTTGGAACTGGTGATTGTATGTGTGCGTGTGCGCCTTCTGAACCGTTTCATGAACGTTTAGCAATTTCAAATGTCAGAAAATGTAGTTTTGTGACATGCATGTGTGCTTGAGCAATAAGAAAACTTTGAAGCTTTTGATATACAAGGAAATGCGAGCGGGTTCACTGTTGCTCAAGTGACAACGGCGGACACTTTGGAGGGCACTTGGAGGGCTGGTGGTGGTGGTGGTGGACAAGTGCAAATAGATGATTTAAAATATCTTGAAAATTATTATTAGTGATTTTAGAATTGAATATGATTCACTATATTGTGCGTCATGGGTAAAAGATGTGTTTCACATTTTTTGTTCCAAATCACATGCAGTATTATTTTTGCTTTTCTTCTACAGAATATTCCAAATTGTTATACTGACTACCGGTAGGGCTAATTTTTGTCTAATGGACGTGTTTTATTTTCTGTGTTTTTACAGCATGACAATTGCTTGTTAGTCACCCATCAGGAGCTCTTTGGTTTTCATGCATCTACTATAAGCCTGACAAGGACTGTTGTCTGGTAAATTGAATGAAAGGCTTAGAATAATTTACAGAACACAATGGTTTGCAGCAAGAATTTTTCACAACAGGGGGTTTTTCACTGCACCAAATTTGATCTCAGACACACACACACACACACACACACACACACACAAACACACAAACGTATGCCTACACGCACACACAAACCTAAGTGTAGGCAAGAGTGGGAATGGTGTTAATGCATGAAGATTTTTTCACACTAGGGGGTATTTTCACCCATGTAGGTTTCGTTGTAGAGGAGTTTCACTGTACATGGATATATAATATATGATAGATGATAAAAACAGAGGTCAATGTTCGGCGGCAGAGATTTAAATGACGGCATGATTAACTTTCTTAGTACAGTATCTTAAATCAGCGATTGCATATGATTGTGTTGATGTAGCAACGATGAAATGGCAATGAAAGGTAAAGCAAGATTGCCGCGTAAGCTAATTTCAGTGTGGTTTGCTTTTATTTAGATGATTAGCTTAAGTTACCTTTTGCGTTGGCAGCCTGTTACGTTATGAATATGTTTGCAAATTTCAATGACGGCGCACATACCGAATAAAATGTTGAAAAGAATTATTATTTTTTTATGTACCCGAAGGAGTCGTCGGAGTATCACAAGGTGCAAGACAGGGTACTATGGGGACATGTGAAGTCAGAGTACGCCGTGAAAAAATATGCTGGAGGCTAACATTGAGAAGTGCTCCTTACCGCTGCTGACCGGCCCACTTAAAGCACTGTGTAAGTGTGGTTCTTAACAGGCAAAACCTAAATCTGAACCATTCAATGTTATTTACTGTTTGAACATAATAGGACCCATGGGGGCAACAAAGCACACCTTGCAGACTCAAGGTTCAATGCGTTTGCTCAACTTGTCTATCATATGTAGATAATAAAAGTTGAATTGTTAATCTGTTGTCTTTTATTCATCTTTGGATGTCAACTCAATTTTCCCCATGTAAAGCTAATTAAAAAAGAGTCAGCTTCACTGTTCAAACCCATTTGGAGGGGTGGTGGTGGTGGTGGTGGTGCGGGGGGGGGGCTATATAAGATTGTGAACCGCATTTTACTTGTTGTGACTTAGCAAGCCTGACAAGCTTAGAAATTGAACAAGGCTGATGGGGGAGAATCTGTTGCAAATGTTGTGCATGTCCCAGAGTAAAAGGGGAGAGGGAAAAGTGATGGGTGATTTTGTGCTGAGCTTGGCAAACGGTGCTGATGTGTGGGAAGAAGGGACGCGGGGAGCAGAGAGTGTTCCTTTGTCTTGGTCCCATCCTTCCACTGTCAATTCAAATTAAGCCTTGAGAGCGGCAGCCTGAAAGAGAAGCTGAACCACCAGGATCATAGGGCCTAAATGGGCCAGCAAGCGCTGAGTGGATGTGCACAGTCTTCGCAATCCATCCTGCCCCTGGTCTTTTCAATGAGTCCCTGCAGCCATCATCATAACCATTACAGACAACCTCACTATCACTGTCAAACCAATCTGCGATCTTTCTGTAAACGTCAGCCTCCACTCTGCTTTTATGTCGCACGTGTCTTTCATTTTTTTGCACTTGTGAACTTACTTTCAGGCCTTAATGGTGATTCAGTATGCACTATTTTCCCTTTTGTAACCTAAATGTTACCATTAACAATGTACAAAGGATTTACTTTATTTAAAACTTTTAATGCACCACCCATCCTGTATTAACTGTGCTAAAGAAGAAATCTTTGTGTTCTTTTATCAGTAAAATGAAATCAAATGTCGAGTTTGATGTATCCTTGTCAATTAGAAATGCGGCATAGTTGGAAAGACTTAAATTAAACGTGGATGTAAAAATCAATTTTCTACACCTTTTTAAGCTTATTTTTGCGGGTAAGGGCATTCTGGAAAAGGATGTATTGAATTTGGTCCAATCTATCAATTGAAGCCTACGTTCTCCCATGTCACCCGTGGCAAACAGTCCCTGGAGTGGGCCAGCTAAAGCGTGGCTCAAAGACCCCTTAGGTATGGAAGTGAACCCTTGCAGCAAAATGGGCCAGTGCAAAAAGGGGTCAGCTACAGGACCCTAAACACTGATAAGTAGCAACAAGGCTCTTTCTGCTTGGAAACATTTTTGTAGCAGAAAGAACACCAAGGTTCTGTGGTCTAGCAATGACAAGGCGTCCGACAGATCAAAGAAAATTGAGAAGATCACGACCGAGCGCCGAACTGTCAAGTCTCTAATTATGTTGAATGTTTTGAATCAGCAGGCTGAACTACTAAAGTAGGATTTTGTTGTTGTTAGCAAAGTGCAATCGCAAATTGCCAGGTAAGTGGACCGCTGCCAACAGTGTGACGAGGAGATGAGCACTTCAGACGATTAATAGCGCTCACTGAAGCTTAACTGGACTGTGCTTCTCAATCAGTGAATTTTTTTATTGATATTTTTTCCATTTTCCGTTGACACTGTTCCAACATGACAGAGTACATCTGGATAAACGGGAGCTGAAACTGCCGGCTCCCAATATCTTCGACAGTGTACGTCACTCGTTCCAAAACAGCTGGCGAGATTATCCACAACAGCCGATAAAACAGGAGCCTGGCACCAAGTTCAATCGAGCACAAAGTGAAACACAAACTCAAAAACCAAATGCAATTAACGTGACTGTGATTGTGATTGTGAGTGGTTGATTGTCGATGTGTGCCCTGCGATTGGCTGGGAACCAGTTCAGGGTTTATACCGCCCGCTGCTCGAAGACAGCTGGGATAGGCTCATGCATGCCTGTGACACTCGTGAGGTTAAGTGACAGGGACAAGGGATGGATATATATTTGGTCTGTATCTGTACGGCTTGGCCCGGTATTGGTGGTTGGGGGACCACTCTTCAAAATGCTTTGAAATCGTTCTGGTGGCGTGAAGCACATCGAGTTGCCTTCTGTATCAAATGTGCAACAAAAATAACTGCCTCGAATTGCTTTACGATAAGCACAAATTTGCGGCGATTTTTTTCCCCTCACCCGGACGCGAGCCCCCTTAATAATTGTATATATTTAGCAGAAATTATTCTCTAGCCACCACTCCTGCTGCTCACTAAGTGGAACATGACAGATCTGTGCAATTAAGGTGCTTGCTTTAATGTCTTTATTTGATGTTTTCTTTTTTTTGCAGATGTCGATGAGTGCGCGACCGAATACAATGGTGGCTGTGTCCATGAGTGCATCAACATCCCGGGAAATTACAGGTGCACATGCTATGATGGCTTCCGCTTGGCACATGATGGGCACAATTGTCTAGGTGAGTGTGTGATTTGTATGTGAGCATGTGTGTGTGCCTGTGAGCGTATGAGCGAGGCTTTATGGGCGTGTGTTTGTATATGTATATATTTGAATTCTTTCCTCTGAATTTCCACTCAATAAATTTTCTTTCATAGCTATGTGAGAAAACCTTGTTATATATGGTTTAGAGGTGTGAGTATGTTGCATACGGTATGTGCAAGTCACATCAAGTCATGACCTTCATGTTTCATGCATTTGCAATTGCATAACATTCAGTTACGAGGTTTGCGTCAATGGCACACACAAATACACACACACAAAAATGTACCACTATGTTGAAAATGCAGATTTATTTTATCAATAAGCACAATATAGTTCAAGTTAATGTCTTTTGAATACCATCTCAAGACTTTCATAAAATTTAGCCAAGCAAGACCGCAAGCCCAAAATATTGGAGCGTCGTGTCTGACTCGAGTCCTGTACCTCTGATATTGATCTTTTACCAGGAGAGGACATTAACCCACGTAGGACGCATTCCTTCATTGCTTCACATCGCTAATGTCACTTCACAAATGCTAATACACGCCCCCGGGCTGAATGCTGCTCTTATTTTAAATCTTCCCTGAGATATTACAAATTTTCTCTTTTAACAAAGCATGTGAAGTCTAGTCTGGTTTCACCTACAGGAAAAAAAGGGGCTTCTCTTTTTAATTAGCCTGACAAAAAGAGAGTGAATTTATGAAGGGCTTGACCCTGAGCTAAGAGCTCTGAGTCAGTCACTGGGCCAGTATACTTTCCCATGGTTTAATATTTCACCAGTGTGCTGTGTGAATTAGCCTCACTGAAAACGTTTTAAAAGTATATTAAATAACGTCTCTTTCTTCTTGCTAAACATCGACATCACCCTTGCTTTGCGCTAGGCATCTGACCTCCATCCTTTTATAAAAACTCAAGTGCACTAGAGCGCTCCATCTCCATCATGCTTTTAACCTTAGCCTCCTCTAGTCACTTTGGTGGGGAAATGTAACCAGCTACTAGATACAGTATTGCTCAGATTCAGGCAAAACCATTCCCAATTATTCATGGAGATCCCGCTTCTATTTGGGCACGCAACGTGGCACGGTTATATGAACCTCATCTGCCAGTTAAGGTAGCCTTTAATGAAAAACACCCGCATCTCCTTGGTTTGATCATAAACAAGAATGGTGCCCAATTAGTTGTGTTTAACGACATTGAGCAAATGCCAAAATGCCTATGCTCACATTCACGCATTACACTACGAAATAAAGGACATCTCGCATTGTGTACAAAGCTCACTGGCGCCTGGACCAGAAGTTCAATGGGTTCTTCCTCGGCTTACTGCGTTGCTCCACCCCTCTACAAAGAAATCTGTTGCATAGCTCTTCAGTGAGGGTAACCGGTTGTCACTGCGAGAGGTCACCATGGCTTTCTTTTCCTCACAGTCCACACAGAGTCTTTCCCCTCTTTGCTTTCCTCACTCGCTCCCCTCTTGCTGTATCTCGCTTGGATCTGCAGAGCAGGGCTATTTTCCAAGCCATTTAGAAACTACATCCACTTGTGAATGGATCATTTGGTGTGCCGGGCATCAGCTGTTGACTTGCGTGCAGGTTGTGTGACGGTTACATCAAACAGTTTTATCTATCGGTCCTTTTGATACAGCCCGTAAATCTGGCGCCATCAAATCAAGACAGCTTTCAAGTTTAGCTTCCTCGCAGAGTTGATCCTACCTACAATGGCCCTGCAGTGTGCATGGGAGATGAGGCTTAACTTTTCAGATTTGATTGACACGCTCAGAGTTATTACTTTACCAATATGCTTTATTTTACTGCGGTTGTAGTTTGCATCGGTATGGTGCTGTCGTGCATCATACTGAGAGCTGTTCCCAATTTTTGACTGGTCCATGTGAGAAATTCAGGTCGCCAAAACTCAGCTCTTATCATGATGCAGTGCAGTTCTAAACCAGAGCAAACTATAAACACCAACAATCTACATTTTGAATCAAATGTTAAATGTCAGCACTGTCAGTTAAAAAAATGGACATTATCTTTTCAAAAACCTCCTGTATTGAATGAATGACCACTTGGATGTGCATTTTGGAAAGGGGTTTCCGCATTTGGGTCACGGCCGATCTAGCGCTTAACCCAGCTGAACTTTGGACGAACGGCGCGGTTCTCACCTTGATTGGTTGCCTTCCAATTGCAGGGCAACCATCATGTTGTGACTGATCCGCGTATATGTCTGGAGCTTCCAAATCCATCCATTGTCTTGAGACATTAAAGGACTCTAAAGATTTCGACTAAAGCAATAAACCTCAGCAAGAAGAGCGGGCGAGGTATAACTAAGGTTTCACCTCAAAGCCCCAACTTCGTCTTTCAGCTTTAAGCTTCTTTTTGGCCCCAAAGTAAAGGTTAGTCCCTCTTGGCCCTGGAGTGGAGAACCTAAGCAGCTGGTTCCCAGACAAGGTCAGACCCTCAGAGCCCCTAAAGACCAGATGTGCCCGAGGCTGCAGAGCAGGAGACGTTCTCCTGATCCTTAAAAGTTCACGTTGAGTTCAGAATCTTAGAACTTTAAGGTGAGTTTTATTGGATGTTATGTGTAACCGGTAGTCATTCCCATAACTTACAGTTTTAGTCTTCCCGGGCTTCTCCGTGTGACTGTCAGCCCAGGGAGAGATTCCCCGTACATCTCCTTCTCACTGCATTTCTTTTTGTAGTGCGCGGCACGTGCCCCATGACTCCTTGTAATTGCACGTGTTGGCAGCATAATGGCATTGGGCGGTGGCAGGAGGCGGCGGAGCATGAAGCAGAACGCCGCCTTGTGCGCCTCAACAGGGACGCTGTGGTTTCTGAGGTCTCCGCCGTCTGCCCTGAGCCTCACAAAGATGTCAGGAAGTCAGCTAGGTGGAAGAAATGCAATATCACAGCACACTGCTTCTGTCTTCGTGGAGTGACATGTCACTCACTGTATAATTTAGCCCACAGTGAGCTTTTGTACCCTCTCGAAGCACCCACAGAAACGAGACAGTGTGGCATTCAAGAGCCCGATTCCATCTTTTATAACCATCAAGACTATTTGCTGGTAGAGGTGAGGGAAGGATGGTAGTTAATCACCACATGGCCAAGCTGTAAAGGATTTTTAGAGTCTTAGGAAAAACAGAGGAATCAATGTCAATTTAATCCAAAACACACATCCCCTTTACAATGAAAACCAGATGCAGGAAGTCTATTAGTTCCCCACTGTAGCACCACCATCCCCACTTATGACCCATGCATTTTGGATGAGGTCCTTTATGGAAACCAAAGTACGTGTCATTATCATTGTTGCTTGCTAAAGTTACTTGTCGCCTGCATCGTAAACATTTGTGCTGATTTTACTTCCGTGAAAAAGCACAAGATTTCACCTTTATGTTGAAAACAGGACAGGCTTAAGTCACCACATTGTTTACTTGTATTCATGCTTCGCTGCTTTGTCAAAAGACACCTTGCTCCCTGTCATCAAAGAAGTGACTTGGGGGTCTGCCCGTGGGCCGTGTTCCTTTTGATTCTTGTTGACTTACGCTGATTTGGTTCGTATTGATTCAGTAGAGCTCAATTCTCTTTGCAATCTATAGGGAAATGAATGGCCTTTTACTTTGACCTCCCCAAAGTCATAAAATGATCTAGAACACAAACGCAATGTCATTACAGCTTTGACGCATCAACAGCTTTCAAGTAACAACTTTGAGAAGGTCGCATTAAATAACCCTGCTAAGTGATGACATTTTTTCCAACGAATGTTATTGTAAAAGTCATAGTTGTCTTGCGTTGCAACATTGAAAACGCTCCTCGATATAAAGCATGAAAATCTCTTGCCACCCGATGAACTTTAATCTCACCTCTTGTAATCCTCAGAGACTATTGGGTTTCAAATCAAAGCGGAAGCTTCAGATGCACGTATTGACTGGCTTATGCGAGTCAGCAGAGTGTTCCAGTTGCACTCTCAAATGCAATTCCTTTAAGTGCGTTTGGTGGCAGTCACATGCTGTTGCCGATTATGTTTGTGCCCATTCGCTGTTGATGATTTTGACTTTGGCGGCATGCTCGGCAAGTGCTCAGCACACGCGCCTCACAGTTCTGAGGCTTGGGGTTCAAATCTGGGCTCCGGCCTTCCCATGTGGAGTTTCTTTTTTCCCGTTACGCCAGCTTTCTTCAGTGTTCCAAAAGCATGCGTATGACACATATTAAACACTCTAAACCATAGGTGTCAAACTCCGGTCCTGGAGGGCCACTGCCCTGCATGTTTTCCAAGTCGCCCTGTTGCAACACACCTGATTCAAATGATCAGATCATCAGCAAGCTCTGCGGAAGCCTGACATTGAACCTGCTCATTTGAATCAGGTGTGCTGCAACAGGGAGACTTGGAAAACATGCAGGACAGCGGCCCACCAGGACCTGAGTTTGACACCTATGCTCTAAACTGTCCTTAGATAGATGAATGGATGGATTTTGACTTAACTTTGTATTCTTGACAAGGCGTTTTTACATTGTGTCCATCCATCCGTTATCTAAACCGTTCATCCTCATGAGGGTTGCGAGCATGCTGGAGTCTATTCCAGCTCTCTTCAGGCTGTTGGTAGGGTACACCCTGGAACTGCTTTCCAGCCAATTGTAGGGCACATACAGGCAAACAACCCTTCGTACTCACAGTCACACCTTAGGACCATTTAGAGGAGTCAATTCACACACCAAGCATGGGAGGAAACTAGAGTACCCAGAGAAAACCCACGCAGGCACATGGAGAACAAGCAAACTCCACACAGGAAAGCTGAGTCCTGGAATCGGACTTTGGACCTCTGCACTGTGAGGGGGACGTGCTAGTCAGTGGATCACCATTTTACACTATATTTTATTCATATTCACCCAATAAAATGATTGAACTTGTGTCAAGTTACAACTGAGATTGTGAAAAAGCCAGCCAAGTGAAAAGGAATCACAGATGATGCGAGCCAATACCTCAACATGAAATTTCAGTGATAGCATGGAAAGCTTCGCGACGACCTTTGATTCCGAGGCTTTGGACGTTATATTTTTGGGTTCAAACATGAAGGGATGTATAGTCAGACAAAAATGCTATCTGTCCTAAAATTTGATTGACTTTAGACAAAAGTGCAATTTTAGCACATTCAACACACACACACACACACACACACACACACACACACACATTGCGTTTGAGAATGGAAACCATGGCTTGATTTTTCATGCTTTTGAAGCCTCATTTTATATCTAGGTCTTGCATATTTTTTTAATCCTTGTGATCAACGCATCATCAGTTAAAGATAACTTGAAAAGGGTATTCCTGTTCCTATGGAGATGAAAGTCTCTGCCAAGCTCAGCTGACACACCTCGTCAAGCCAACAAGTGAATGGAAAGGGCATATTTGTCCACCACCCTTCACCCCTGCTGGGATCGAGTAGAGGCAACAATGATCCTGTTACCCCCGTGTCTTCCTGTCTAGGGTGAAGGCTCTTCTCGGGCTAAGCACAACTCCAACTCATTTCACCACTGCACATGCGACTACCCTGCCTCTCTTTGGTAGCAGTCACTGTTTATTTGTTGTGATCCACATACAGTACATCCAGTTCGCACAAGAGTCTCCACAGCTCATAGGAGAGGAGGCGCAGCGCTGAGTTATGGAACAGATTTAAAATTGGTGCATTAGCCGGCTCCTGAGGACTATATCAACAAACGCCCTCTCTTTTCTCTGTGTTGTTCATTTCTATCCACTATGAGATGAACAATCCCAGCTGAGCCTATTGGCAGAAAAGTGCTTCAGAGGAAACTGAAGCCCGAGACTGGGTTTAGCGACGTAAACGTCAAACAGCCTGGTAACCATCAGACGTCAGTATGAGAGCCTCTTGTCTCCTTGACATAAGGTTATCCACAAAGAAACCTCTTCTGGGCTTGTGTTTCTTAAATATTTCCAGATTGTTTGGGAGCTTCAGAGAAACACTGGTTCATATCATTTTAGCTCATTCCGTGGAGGAATTGCCGGTCGGTCTGCGTGATTTCCAGCCGCACCTGAATAGTCGCACGCAGGGATGGGATTTTCAAATAAAATGACCTCCAGGTGACCTCAGACGTCATTCAGTTAAAGAGGACATATTGACTTTTTGATTGCATGTATACTATTAGTTGGGTCTCACCCATCTATCAAGTGCGATAATAAACAATCTAATTGTTTGTTTGTTGTTTCTAAATATGTCTCTGGATTGGAGCCTTTCCGAATTTAATTCCTCATTTGAAGTAACAGTCACTAATTTACAATAATTAAAAAAAAACGTGGGATGTTGGGACAAGGTGTTGTTTTCAAAAGCTATTTACAAGAACCCTGCTGTCACTGATTCACAGAGTGCTCTGCTGAAGAACGTTTGTTTCTTTGAATTTTTGCAGTGTGTACAAAAGTAAACATGGTCCGGGTGTATCTGCAGAATAGAGAGGCCGGCGGAGGTACAAATGTTTTTGGGATCTGAGGCGACGCTCCTCAATCTCTTCATTTCATGGCGACGTCTGCTAAAGGTGACGTCACGTCATTGCCATGCATAATAAAGGAAGCGTCTGCATGGCTGAATTTACGACTATCACCGCAAATGTCCTCTTTATGCTTTGTTTTTCAAGTGGGATTTAATTCAAGTCAAATGTTTGGACAGCAACTGTGACTCAAATTCACGGACGATTGTCAGTAGTCTCTTGATCAGTCTCCCTCTCACTCACACGGAGGAAATATTTGGCTCTTGATGACATTTGGGTGGGACATGTGCTGATGAGGCGTCGCATACATATCTGATTTATATCCACATACAAAATAGGCCCAGGTTGAATGTGAAAATCTGAATCGTATTGTTCACACTGCCTGAAAAAAATCTGATTCGGCTCACACATGGGCAAAAAAATCGGAGTTGAACTGCAGTGTGAACGTAGCCTAAAATTATTTTGGGAGCGGCGGGGATGAATAAAACCGAACAAACCCACTCCGGAATTGAACTAAATACATGAAAAAACAAAACTCAATAAAATCTAAGTATAATGAGAAACTATGATGTCCTTGGGTGTCTTGAAAGGCGCTGATAAATAAAATGTATTATTATTATTATTATTATAACCCTGGTCCCCACGATCACAATAAACACACAAAAGTGTTATCAAGTTCCTTATGTTATGTATTATGTCACCCATGAAAGAATGTGGCCTTTTCTACTCAGCTGACACTTGAAAGACAAGATGTGAAATTGCACTCAGCTCTCCCCTCTGGCTGCGTTCAAACCCGTTGCTGCCTTTCGTCGAGTGGCTGGGGAAATGCGCTCTGTCACTGAACTCCAAAGGAAGCATATAGGAAAATCGGATATCCCCTTTAAAGCCTTTTGAAAATAAGAAATCTTGCTTTGGTGGGACCTTGCCATCTACTTGCCAACTTCTCTTCAGTCTTCACAAAACCAAAGCAGCAACCGGCCCCGGCAGCCCAGCGCAGCCATGCCCCACCCCCCGGCTTTCCTGTTGCCCGTTACTGCACATGGGTCTGATTTGCTGCCTTATTAGAGGGCGTTTGCCTCCTGTAAATGAAATACCCAAAGAGGCCAGTGTCCATCCACTCACCTTCTTGTCTCTGGTGTGTCTAGACCCCAGAGACGGTCCTGTCTGCGCCACACAGAAGCCAAGCAGCAGGGTAGATACACCGACACCTCTGATGACAGACAGCAGTTGTTTTTCACTCACACTGTACAATCGGTCAGTAATAACTGTCAATGACATCGCTCAACCTTCGGAAAATAAAGATTCAGGATTTTCAACAAGGCATGTTTGCATGGCTCTACTTCTCCGCGCGAGGGCAAATGTTATATACATGCAGTCAAGGCTTTCTGAGAAACCGGCGGACATGGCCTCGGCAAACACAAGCAATCTCTTAATCTCGCTCTGTTTGAGCCTTCCTTTTGCCCTCGTCTCCTGGACTGAAGCAGGGATAAAGCGGCGGCGTGTCTCACTCTTCAGAATTAAGGAAGCCCTTTCAACTTGATGAAGACATTTTTGTGTGTCCTCTCAAGAGAATTTTTAAGAAATGTTTTAAGACCAAATAACATGAGCACTTCTCCGAGCCATGCCAGAAACCCTTTCCGCTTGGAAATATTTGCTTTGGACGCCAGCCTTGCCCAGCACACAACACAGGCAATTATGGGAGCTATTTTAAACGAGAGAGATCTACTGACAGGCGACGCCTCATTTGGAGGGATGAAGGAATCAGGAAATGAAACATTCATTGATGCACTGAGAGTATGGAAAGAGAATTCCCGCAGGTCTGTTTGCATCTCCCACAGGCATGCTGTGCATCCATTAGGGACATTTGGGTTTGCGCATGCATTTCAACAACTTTTCGGTTTCAAGCAGCTCCTCTCTTTGTTACCGCCAACTTCATGAAGTCAACAGCAAGGCACGCTACATGGTAAATCCAGGAAAAGCTAGCTCTTTGGCAATCTCGGTTTGTCGGCTACAGATAGGTTTGCTGCTTGAAGGTCAGAATTGGACAGCAGACTTGGTCCATGGGGGTGACCAGCCACTGATGTCTCTCTCGTCAGGTGCCATTTAGAGCTCACGACTTTTCTGTGCACCACTCTCTGCATTTCTGTGGGGAGGAACAAAGAAGACAGAGTCAATTTTAATTTGTAACTCTGCCGGGCTGAGAATTCCCCAGAAAGGAAACTTAACCTAGAGGCCTTCTCAGACTGGACAAATAGACAGTAATTTAGTTTCGCATGACGGTTTATTAAAAAACCAGCCTTGTATACACAGCAGATTATTGATGCAACGAGCAGTGGGGTGGATAAGGTTCCAATGTGGTCGGTCCTGATAGAGCCCAGGTCTCCAGGGGAAGAGAGAAAATGGAGTGTTACCTCCAGAACCACAGTGCACTCACGCACAGTTCTTTGGATGAAGAAAAGCAACACAGAAACAACATTTTTGATATTGAGAGACATATTTTCGTCCTATGTGGGTATAGCCTCGAGGGGTGCGCCATTTATTATCAGTGGCACTCTCAATTGTGGTCATCGCCATTTCTTGTCCTGTGGGAGAGCCAAGCCTCAGGCGATACTTTTGAAAATGCCCTGCCTCTGTGAGGTGCGTTAACTTGGTTGTTTGCACCAGCCCTGTAGACACCCCCTCCGCCCCCTCACCCGGCCCCCTCCCTCACCCGCAGAGTCTCCCTCCACCTCGACTTCTGCTTCCTTCCTTCTAACTGCATTCCTTCACCATGGGGCTGACAGACACTCGTCATCAGCAGGTACTCTAGCCCAGGTGGATCAGGTTTCTCACTTGCCAGGGCTTTGTGCTGCATGTGCAATTTTATGGGTAAGGCATGCTGCAGTTGGCAGTTTCTGTGCAAATCTTGTGAGCTGCCATTTCGGATACCTATTTGTCAAGGCCTCTGCAGACAGATTAAGACAAGCCTTTTTGGCATTCTTGTATACAGTATTTAAAGGGACGCTTAGGCCAGATGCTCAAATGTATATCTATCATACTCAATTTATGGGTTTTTTTTGTATTATTATCATGAAAATCACGTGAGCTTGTATTTTCAATGATATTCATTTGTTTTTGAGAAATCAATTTAGAAAAAAGGAACCACTTTCAATGAAAATGAGAGACATGGCAACGCCCACCGCCCCTCCCTATTTTTTCTGTCAACGTATTATCAAATTATGGATAGCGTGGGACTCGGTTAAACCGTATTGTGTTGCAAATGACATTTTGCCAGTTTAGGGATAACAGCTGTTTTTGAAGCTAATACATTTTAAGGGTAACTCTTAATTACATGGTTGTGCTATCATGTCACAAGGTGGAAGTGGCTGCACAAAATACATTCACACACAAACGACAACACAAATTCGAGTTTATTTCTGCAGTGTCTGGTGATTGATTGTTAAGGAAAGAAAATAGTGACTGGAAGTGGTTCAGTGTTTGACCATTCTGCTGGACCACACTTTTTGAGAACCACCCACTATTATAACATTGACTTAAAATATTTATTTACCATATATCATCCTGTACATAGCAAATCAATTCATGAATAAATCTGGGGTTGGGATATATTTTTGGGCCCAGATTTTACCGAAATTAAATGCATTTGTGAGTAAATTGAGAAGCGATCCGTCATTTCAGGATTCATACTTTTTGTGGCATTTTTGTTCTGGTTCTTTACCATCATTTTTTTTTTTTTTTTTTTTACCGTAACACGGGTGCTGTGCCTCAGTAACAGTTGGGAAACACTCAACTTTGTGAACAATGCAAAGTCAATAAAAGGCCTTTGAATTTGGTGTGGAAGATTTTACGACCAGCCAAGTATGACATTCAAATTAACGTCATGTATGTGAAGACGTTAATGTGTTTGGTAAACATTATGTTACGGCTTGTACTTAAACTAATATTGGCATTTAACTCTGCTCTGTCTTTAGTAGCCAAGGCCTCGTGAAGTGACTGTAGGCTCTTAAAAACGACATTCATCTGTTTCTTATTAGATCTCTCTGTGTTCAAAGACTTGCTTATTATGATTGCGGTTTACAAGTAGTTTTCCAGACTCTGGCCAGCAGCACTCTGCGTACGTTTTGTTCGAACCTGAAGTCATTGTAACTGCGTCTCGAACGTTTCTCTCTTTGCAGATGTAGACGAGTGTTCGGAGGGGAACGGCGGATGCCAGCAGATCTGCGTCAACATGATGGGCAGCTATGAATGTCGCTGCAGAGAAGGATTCCTCCTCAGTGACAACCAGCATACCTGCATCCAAAGGCCAAAAGGTTACATACGTACATAATGCACACATGCAAAAAGATTAGCCTCAAAAGTTCTCATTTGGACAATTATGTTGATTTATTCAACCATATGCGGAAGGCCTATACCACATGTAAAAGCCAGTTTTCCAATTTTATGTCCATAATTATTTTGAACTGTATACTGAAGGGTGAGCAGCATAATAAGATTTCATTCTGCAGGGAACCAAAAAAAAAAAAAAGAAGAGTGGTATAAATCCGTTCTTTGTTTTCCCTCTGACATTTGAAATTGAACCCATTCAATGTCTGACAGCATTTGAAGCCACTGGCTTGTGGAGTTAGCCCAGGGTGCTGTGAGCAGATAAAATGGCTTATTGGATAGACATTTTTTTTTACCTGTTGAAGTTAGAGAAGAAAGGGAGTCACATATATGTCATGATCAACTACACGTAGTGGTATGCTCACCTGCATGTTGCACTGCTGCATACTCACTCTTTTAAAAATCATGTTAAACATTCTTTTTTTTATGATCATGATTACAATCATGGGTGGCACGGTGGTCGACTGGTTAGCACATCCGCTCACAGTGCAGAGGTCCAGAGTTGGATTCCGGGCTCCTGGCGGGAGGGACGTTTTTATTATTAGCAGATTTCCCTCGCAGTTCTCAAGTGTGAACTTGGAAACTCAACTCCGACCTTCCCCAAAAAGGAATAGACTCTAAGGGCCCTGCTTTCATAGACAGGTGCGCGCGCGCCCGTCGTGAAAAGTGGCGTATCTTGATTGATCTTTGTACTGGGTCAAGTCTAGTTTACTGTGTTTGGGAAGTTGGCAGACCGCGCTACGCCTCGTCGGGCATTCCAGCAGACCAACGGCATTTTCTAATAGATGCCTCGGCGCACCTCCATGAGCAACTAGAGACTCACCCACCAATTTTCTGACAACAAGGCATGTCCTGCTCAACACTTTACTTGGGAACATTCTCGTATAAAAAAGATATTTTTGTCGGCACTCCGGTTTCCTCCCACAGTCCAAAAACATGGAAACTCTATATTAGGTGTGATTGTGAGCGTCAATGGTTGTTTGTCTACATGTGCCTTGCGATTGGCTGGCAACCACTTTGGTGTCCCTCGCCTACTGCCCAAAGACGCCTAGGATAGGTTTCAGCGCGGCCAGACCCATGTGAGGATTAGCGTATTAGAAACTGCACGGATGTATTTTCATCAGTTTCTGTTTTCTGACAACATACTGGACATATACTTTCGCATGTCATCTTGTAATATATTTTAGTTTATCTTCACCAGCCCTGAATTGCCCTACACCGTGTTTCCATTCAGCATTAGTCAGGAATTTGGCCGTCAATAAACATATTGGTGATCTCAATCACTTGTTTTTGCAAGATGTGATGATTCAAAAGATTACAAAGCGCAGCCAGTCCGACCTGATATTGCGGCGGTAGTCAATGGGCTCCGATGTTCCAAACTCCCCTGGATTGTGCACTGTGCATCTTGGAAGTCTGGGGGTTTATGGGATCAGGCTGGCCTGCTGAACTGTCAGTGTTTACATTTCATAAACGCAGTGTTATTTGAGTGGAGTAAAAAGCTGGATCGTGTGTTTCAAAGCACTACGACTCTATCCATGGTGCCAGAAGCAATGCGTGAGCACCAGGCCCGTTTGACAAATGTGCTCACTATTTCCCTTAATATTTCATTTTCATATTAATTTGAACTTCATCGCTTCCAGATGAAATTTAGATCGGGCGATAGCGGCGGCAATGTAAATGTAATAAAAGGCACTCCTTCATACAGATAGCAGCTCTTTCCGTCATTGTTTCATTATTTTGAAAGATGACTTTGCTGCTTATTATTCGGCGCCTTCTCATTCACAACTCATCCCAAGTGAACACTTGATCAGTGTAATACGAGTGGAGCATATTAGCTGCCTTCAAAGGGTCAAATTTGGATGGGATATTTCACTTCAAAACATGACGGGCAGGTAACAAGCGCACGTTTATTAAAAGAGCCTTTGGAAGCCATTATGTTATATGATGTGTGAACGCTCAAATTGAGGTCTGGTTCGGTTCATGCACAAAAAGCACCTGGTCAGAGTTACAATATATTGCGGCTTTGGCTTAAGTTATTACTTCCTCAAGGCCGTGTGAGCTTTACCTTCATGGTTACAGTAAGACTTGTCGATAATCCTGGAAATGTCTTGCTTGTAAAGAACTAATGATCCCCGTTTCAAGTGTTCTGGTTTTTGTAGCCATGTGTCAGCAGAACATGAACTTGGGTCACCAGTAGCAAAGTGCGGAGCTTGTTTGATCCATCTCAGTTGACACAAATGGCACCACCACCCATCATGCTATTTCCACCGCCACATTCTGTCCCTTAAAGAAGTAGGACCTTTATTAAATTAAACAGTTGACACACACATACACATACACACACACACACACACGTATAGAGTATCATTATAGCATTGTGAATCTGAATGAAACGGGAAGGAAGGATTGTGTCTCTGCCTGTGTATTGGACCTGAAGGATAGATTTATGCTGCATTTTTTTCATGAGTGGCTCAGGAAGATAAATCCTTGAGAAAATGAAAAGTGATCTGTTCTCCTGGCCAAGTACCGGTAGGTTTAAATGCAACTCTCCTTCCATTCTGCAGGATTTCTTCCCAACCCTGAGGGAGCAGTTTTCTCATAGGATTCACTGTTACCATTAAAAAGACACCAGCTTTCCATTTCTTTCATGAACAGATACAGTGTTGTGAGCAAATTTTGGCCTTCCAAACTGGACGCAGTGGTGTCTGGCATTCCGGTTGCAGTCTGTTTTCCTCTGCCTGTTAGCAAACACTTGTTAGCATTGAACCTGTGCCAATTAGACAGCAGGGGTCTGCTAGCTTCTCAGCTAATGACAAAGTTGCTGCTGGTCTGTCTCTTATTAGATTTGCCGTAACCCCCCCCCCCCCCAACCCCCCTCCACCCTCCACACACACACACACACACACACACACACACACACACACACACACACACCACCCCGCAACCCCTGAACAGAAATAACTCAAGCCAAATGAAGGTTCCATCGTCTACCTGGCCAAAATGTAACAGTTCATTTATTCTGTCTGAACATTTCTCCTTGTGAAGACATAGTCTTTGAAAGTCCAGCCAAGGTGCTTGACGGTTGATAGGAATGACATTTAGTTCAAGAAAGGGTCCACTGCTTTGGATTTGATTGAATGTTTACCTTTGAAAGATGGATGACAGGAGCCCTACGTTTGTGAGTGAGACAAGATTCTGTGCACGGGGATTTTGGAATTTCAGACTCAGCGAAACCACACGTTTATATTTTCTGTTTTGCACATTTATAAACACAAAGTAGGGCAATTACTTGGAAGTGTGCATTAATGGATTGTTACAAAAGGAAAGCAGCTAATGTATTCGGCGTCCTTACCCCCGACTGTTCATGACACAAAATGATTTGAAAGTTGTGTTAAAAATAGAGCTGCACTAGCTGTTGCCATTGAAGGAGGATACAAGATGTATCTAAAATGATATCACATATCCGCCTGGTGGTCGACTGGTTCCCGTCAGACGCACAGTGCAGAGGTGCAGGCTTTGATTCCGGCTCCGGCCTTCCTGTATGGAGTTTGCACGTTCTCCCCGTGCCGTTAATTTATTTATGCCATTAATTTATTTGCAGAGCGTTTCAGAACCAGAACTGTGCTGTATTGGGGCACATTTCATAGAGGATGGCTTAAACAACGCCACCTTTCACAAACGCTATACTGTAAATGCATTTCCAGTTTTAAGTGACACAGCCACACATACGAACAAATTAGACAGCCACCTCCCACCATGGAGCTGGAATTAAAAATAAATAAATAAATAAATAGACCAGTGTTCAGCTGAGATCCAGCTGGAGACATTGGCTTGCCCCTTTCGGTCCCTGAGTCGCCATGGAGAAGGAAAGAAAAGGAGGAACATTTTTCCTTCACGGCAACTGGGCCAGCACACTCCTGTAGCCGCCTCAGAATGTACAAAGCCGGCCACAATTCTGCCAGTAGCCCGCTGAATTTCTACCAGCAACAAAGAGACATGGTGGCTGCAAGACATCCTCATCGACATATTGGGAACTAACCATTTACAGGAAAGCTGTTTTCCCAAATAAATCAGGGGATCAGTGAAATACAATTGTTTGATTTACGTATGCAATACATTGGAATTGAGGGAGGGCTTAATTTAACTCATTCAGTACCAGCCAATTCTAGACCAAGTCTGAAAAGACGTTTGAAAACGTCTTTGGGAGTGAATGAGTTAATAAGTTTTGCTTTTGCTCTTTCATTTTTAACCTATACCTACATTTCACTTTATATTTTCAAATCTCGGGCGACCCGGTTTTAAGGGCTGGCGGTCGGAATCCTCCATGGCAACAGTGACAGCCTCACTCAAATCAGTGACACCGAGCTCGCTCTCTGAGCAGGAGAGAGGAAGGAGGACACAAGACACGGTTACACAGGCCAAAATCAAGATGTCATGGGGGAGACAGGGCGAGAGATTACTTGCAGACGAGTGTACCGGTAGTTTAACCAAACACAGTAGAAAGAAGTTGCAAGTCAGGATGTAAACAGTTTTACTGAAGTAACGGGCCGTGCATTCCAGAGCACTCAAACCCAAATAGAGGAGTTTCTCGAACTTGTTGATTACGTTTGAACTCGCTGGGCCACAAACAAAAAAACGAATGTGTTGTGATTGGAAGGTTCAATATGGAACTTCAGGCCTGTTGCACACCAAGCACATATTGAACTGTCCCACACTTCGTGTGCCGGTTCAACAACAACTTTTTATGACTGGCCAAATTGACGATAATGCTTAACTGTATTTATAATTTCATATTTATCTGTAGCTAGAACGCAAAGTGCAGAGTTTTGTCACAGAAACACACCGTTGCAGTCATGAGCGGGGTTGTCAACAGCCTCTTGAGACATCCATCCTCTTTCCTTATTCTCACCTGTTCTGATTTTTCGTTGCGGCATCGGCTTCTTCCTTGATAATCGCGACATGTTTTTGTGGTTCCAAAATAATAAAAGCAGTATATTTTATGTGGCGCCTAAAAGGGTTTGTATTCCCATTCCCGACTGTGATGCTTCTCTTCATTTGTGTTTGTCTTAAGTGGTTAAGCAAATCATAAGCAGATCATTAATCTCAAGTACGAGAGGAGAGGCATAGATGAATCATTTTTTTTTAAAAAGAGAGGGTCCTCGGATTACAAACCGTTTTTAATGGGTTTCCCATGGAGAAGGTTGAGCTGGCATGCTGTCAGCATTGCTGCACTAATGAGTTGTGCGAGTCTTTAAAAGACTTTGAGAAGTCCTCAAGGTGTGAGAGTGGAACCAAACTAGGTTAGGGTCAGAATGCTTTTAATCTCTCCCCAAATTAATTCAATTTTTGGAGTCAAAAATGTCATAGTCATTGGCTGAATAGCAGGAGTTATTGAATATAGGCTGTTGTTGGGTTCACCACCTTATGGCATCAAATTTGGGTTATTTGTATGGAGACAAATTCAAGTTCAAGTACAATTCTATTGTCAAATGTACTGTATGTGCAACACACAGCACAGAAGAAATTTCTTCCCTCTCAAGACAACATAAAACATTATTATTGTGTTATAATATATACCATATACTATATATAATATATATAATACAAAATATATATTAATTAAAATTATTGTGTAGAAATGATCAGTTTTGAGAGCTTGTTTGTATTTCAACAATCCATTGCCCATGCCTGATGGAAGACCAAGTGGAGTTGCTCTCACGTTTTTGACAGGAGTGATTATATGCTTGTGTCTAATCTCACAACCAGAGTGTTAATGGTGCTACACTGTCAAGGACGTCACAGAGAGCCACGTTGTTCAAATCATTTGCGAGATTTTTAAAAGGATCGACGGACAGTATGGAGAAGGGGAAGAACTAGCTGCCGTTGATATTTCAGACAGCGGGGAGGTCGTTAAAACACTAATATTATGACAGCAATTGCATTGGTTGTGGTCCAAGCAACGGCAGGAGGCCAAGTCCTCAAATTTTATTAGCTTGTGGTCACACATAGCGGAGGTCCATCACATTGGAAGTTGTGATGACCCGAGTCAGTACCGAGTGTAAAATATTACCATTGTCATGGGTTGGTTAGCTGCGGGAAGCCAAAAGTATCAATTCTTTTCAGGAATGCCCTGCTAAGCAGTCCAGATGGGCAGTTCATACGACGATAAAAGTCACTCTTATCATTAATATATTTTCAGACCAAACAAAATTCAGATAATTCATCTAAAAAAATGTCGAGCAGGGGCCAAGAAGACTGCCGGGTATATTAGCTGTGGTTCCACGGAATCAAATCATGAGAACTTGGAACGATTTGATTTTTTTTTTTTTAATCTTAAGACTGACGTTGACATCACATTCAGAGATGGAGGAGGATGCCAGCACCTTTCTTGAAGGGTTGCACAAAATGATCTCAGAAGGTTTGGGTGAGAAACATTGTTTCATGGTTGTAATTAATTTGGTTTTAACCAAGTCTCACAAAGACCCATCACACCCTGATATTCATAAGCCCAATCGTCGTGACAATGGGCTGGCGAGTGCACTCTTCCTCTGATGCATTCCTGGCATTAAAATGAAGATTGCACTGTATAGTGCAGTGTGTCCCAGCTTTTATTGAGCCAATGCACCCATTTGACATGAGACATATTTCACACGGCACCCCACCAAATAAAAATCCCTCCGAAATGTGATATTGACGTTCTTGTCTCGAATGACTCAAAAGTCTACTTATCTGTTGTGAAATCAGGGCCCGTTTAATGCAATACAAAGCTGATAAACATGCCAATCACGTATTTTGCACTCAAGTCGCTCAATTTTGTATATCAGCCCGTGTCCGAGCCAATGAAAATCACATTCCTTTTGAGTTTTGGTCCAACGGAATGATTTGAAAAAAAAAACAAAAGGAAAAAAAAACCCTCAGGAAACAGGCCTGATGGCTTTGGTACTAAACTGCCAGCAGGCGAAGAGATGGCAGATGAAGGAAATCAATGCTTCTCATCTTGCGGAAATTAAAACAAGGGTAAAGAGTAAAAGCTAAGGTGAAAGGTTAAAAAAATAGACAAGTGGTAGGTGTGTGTCCGTCTTCTCCAGCGTGCTCTGACGCATTACAGATAGTAAGTGCGTTACAGGAAACAGACAGTGTCACGTTTTTCGGGCTCGACCAAATGATCGGCAGGGCAAAGGTTGGCTTCTCGGTGTACTGCGTATCTAGTTTATACCCCCCCCCCCCCCCCCCATATTAAAATGTGAACATGCACAAATCTGTTGCTTTCTTTTTATTCCTTCCTGGTGCAGATTCAGGCATGTTTTTATGACATTTAACCGGAGACCTCCTTGCGTCCGCTTTGAGATGTGTGTGTGTTTTTTGTGCCGGCCAGCCAGGACTGTAACAATTCAAGGAATTTTCCAATAAATGTGATGAAATTCCATAATAAATACTTACATCAGTTAGTTTTGCTTTGCAGCCTGTGTGTGAAATCAGAAACGGGGTGATTGAAATCAGTTTTTTTTTTTTTTTTTTTGGATGGGCTCATGAATTTATGTGTTATCATTCTTCCGGTGCAACAAAATAAGCTTTGCCCGTACCATGAGGTCCTCCCATTGGGCAGGGGATGACCTGCCCTGTTGGCTCTCAGTATGCTTACATGTTTGCCCCAAAACTGTTTTTACAAATGCAGAAATGCCTGCTCCATTGCTCTGCAGCCCGGCCGTATCGCCAGGCTCTTTTCCTCTTCCGGGGAAGTGGAACAAACAGACACGTTTCTGTCACCAGTAGCGTCCACTTCCCTCTCTATTCTTTTCGCCCTCTCTCTGTGTCCATGCTATGTACATGAACGTCCCCAACGTCCTTCCTCTCTGTCCACTTTCACAGGCGCCGTGCCTTTGCTGCCCGCACCCCCGACCCTTGAACAAATACGAGTCGGTGGCTTGGGTTTGAGCAAAGTCTGACTGCCTTGCCAGTGAGTTTGCTGGACCTCACCTTTAGACGGGCATCCCTTTTGCTTGTGGCTTTCTTGAAGGCTGAATCCTGAGGCCGGCCAGCCCAGCCCACTACTGTGGACTACCTCTGTGCCAGTGGGGTTTTTCCATTAACACTTGGCTGTCATGGCTATAACCAGCAGGCCAGACCAGGCTCTGCAGAGACATATTCAGCTGTCTGGCCCTTTTTGATTTCGGAAAGAATGTGCCTGTACAATAACATACTGTGCCTCTGCAGCTGACACACTTTCTTTTGCGAGAGGATACACTAGTGGAAGAGGGGAGTCCTTTGGGACTACATAGCAAGGTGACCCCGATAGAATATGAGAGCGAAGACGAGAGGCACGACATCCTCAGCAGGTGTTGGGCCACAGTCTGTTATACAGATGGACAAAAGCACCGAGATGCAAGATGCATACATGATGAACATGCATGTGTGTCAATCCAGATGAAGTGTGGATTGTGCTGTCACATACCGAGACAATTTTCTTGAGACCATTATATAAGGCTTTTGAACCTTCGGCCATTTTCGTATCAACTCACTTTGAACATTAAGATGTGGAAAAGTGCCACAGTAACACTCGAGGAAATCTTCTCCGGTGACTGATTTCTTTCCTAGGCAAATGATTAGCCTCAATGTAGCTATAGAGGTGAAGTTTCGAAATGAAATCTCTACTTTTGGCACTTTATTGACATGTGTCATGGTTTTTAGAGGGATTCTGTCCTTTCCTCGTTAGCTCGTCACTCAGTTTGAACATTTGTGTTGCAGCTCTGCCTGACCAAACCCCGTTCAGTTCCTTCCCCATTCTCCTTTCGATGTGCTGACATTTTTATCCTTGCATTAAAACTTTTAAGAGCCCACAATTTAAAAGGAAGGAATGCTGCTTTAATAGTCTGGTGGATCCATGCTTAGGCCCCTTCTTTTCAGTGGCTAACCAACCAGCCTTTACTAGCTGCTTAATGTTCTCCAGTCCGAGGATCATCTCCCCCCTGAGACTTGTGACGGCAGCTCAGCGTGGCCCATGCGCCCTCTTTTCACTACTCCAAGCACTCAGAGCAGACTATAAACTCTTGGCATGCCTTGCGCTACTTCAGAGCCATTGTTTCAGTCTCTCTACTTGTGGTCTTCAGGTTTGAACAGAACTTGCGGCACTGGCTTCAAAAACCTTTGGCCTCTTTGGAGCTTTTGTAACAAGATCAGTTGTTTCGGCTTCTGAGCTGGAAAAGCCAAATTAACTTTCCTTCTGGATGCTAAATGCAGTGGCTGCCCTTGCATTCATGCCTTTCATTCCATTTCATATATTAAATGTGGATGGATGGGTGGATGGATGAACGCTCTTAAGTTTGCAAATGAAAGGATAATAGTTTTGGTTGTCCTTCTAAAACCCGGACAGTGTTGCTTTGTTTGTTATGTGATATTGTTTCATGCAAAAAGAAAGCGTTGAACCTTCAAATAATTTTCATTTTCTTTATGTGGCCAAATGCATTTAAAATGTAATATCCATCCATCAATTTTCCGGTCCTCTTTATGGTTTCACGAGTCAACATTTCAAATTGTTTTTGGAAATCATGGACGTCCTCCGGGCCATAGAGCAAAAGGACGATCTAGATTATTTTCAGTGCAAAGTTCAAAAGCCAGAGTCTGTAATGGTTTTGGTGTGGTGTTAGTGCCCATGGCGCGGATAACTTGCACATCTGTGAAGGCAAAATCAATGCTGGAAAGTACATTTTGGATATGCAAGATATGCTGCCATCCAAATGTCTTTTTTTTTTGGGTGAAAATTTATTTCAGCCAACATAATGGGGAGATTTGAAAATCCATCCATTTTCCGATCTGCTTTGTCCTCATAAGGGTGGCGGGGGGTGCTGGAGCCTATCCCAGCCATCTTCGAGGCACCCTGAACCAGCCAGCCAATTGCATTGCGCACACAGAGACGAAAAACAATCCATGTTCACATTCACACCTTCGGGACAATTTAGAGTGTTCAATCAGCCTTTCATGCATGCTTTTGGAATGTGGAAGGAAACCGGAGTACCCGGAGAAAACCCACGCAGGGAGAACATGCAAACTCCACACAGGAAGGCCAGATCGAACCCCGTAACCTCTGTGAGGTCGACGCGCAAACCACTGTACCACGGGCCACCCTAAAATTTAATATCCATCATAAAATATCAAGACATTTTCTTGTCAGAGGCCACACAAAATGACAAATAATCTTGTGATAGAAAATTCTTCAATCAAGTTTATTATTGCGGTAATTTGACCTCATTAAAACACACGCGTACACACACACGCACGCACACACACACACACACACACACACACACACACACACACACACACACACACAAATAGCAACTAATAAAAAGCAACCTTTGGCAGATGATACCTCAGGAACTGAATTGTAATTTTTATGGGATTGAGGCCAAAATCATAATGTTGCCCCTATTTCATTTGTTGAGATATTAAATTTCCTCAGATTTTAATCGGTTTAAATCTCAGATGATGCCCTTACTTGCTGTTCGAATTGACTTTCCAGTGGTCTTTCAACATTTCCCGAAAGTTTGGGGTCAATATCTTTTCCCAAGTTACTAGTTGTCATGGACCTTTGCCAAAACTTTAAATGTTATTTTTCTCAAACTTAGGGATTTCAATCTGCCAAGGTTGAAATTGCTGTAACTATGTCAAAATATGACCTACTTCCATGTATTGTACATCATTTTAAAGAGGAATAAGTATTGCATAGGATTAGAATACACAAATATCTAAATTTTCACTCTTGGGTTACATTAGCTGAGTTTGTGAAAAGACACTCCCTCCTGATTTCTGTTTTTTGGTTTTGTTTTTGCATATCTATCACAAACAATGGTTTCAAATTATCAAACCAATTTTAATATCACTCAACCCAAGGAAATAAAAAATGATGTTTTCAAATGAAAATTCAATTTATTAAGGCACAAACCTTCAATTTCTGACTCATCATTTCCACAAAATGTTTTTTCCAGAAGTCTTGAGGATCACCTAAATGTCTTTTGGCAAACGTGAGATGAGCCTTTTTGTTCTTGGAAAGGCAATAGTTTTCACCATGGATGCCATTTTTGGCTAGTGTCTTTCTTATGGTGGAGGGGTGAACACTGACCTGAACTGAGGCCAGCGAGGTCTGGTGTTTTCTGGGTGTTGTTCTCAGTTCTTTTGCAACCTCCTGGATGAGTCGTCGTCGTACTCTTGGAGTAATTTTAGCTGGTCGACCACTGGGAATGTTTGCTACTGTTCCCAGTTTTCTCCACCTGTGGATAATGGCTCTGACAGTAGTTCGCTGGATCCCCAGAGTCTTAGAAATGGCTGTGTAACCATTTCCACACTGATACATTTCAAAACCTTTTTCTGTCATTTCTTCTTGAATTTCGGCGGATTGTGGCACGATGCGTGTGTTTCTTGCGATCTTGTAGCCTACATCACCTCCATTTATGTGATTACTTGAGTCAACAAATGTGGTGCTAGGGTGTTGCCTGTGAAATTGAACTCAGCTTTAACAAAAGTATCGTTAGTCACAGTTACTTTGTGATTTAACAAGGGGGGGAGATATACATACATATGTATATATATATATACACACACACCCACACACATCCATATGTGTGTGGGTGTGTATGCATGGAGTCTCACAGGTTGTGGTTTCAACAAACAATCATACAACTTCTCATCATATAATTAATTGGCTGTGGTGCCGTGCATACAAAGATGTGTTACTTTTGGACTGAGCAATGCTGGCCTCATATGAGAGTACCATTCTCCTTATCAGCGGGAGAACATTACCAAACAGATGGTGGAGCTGAGCCATGAGCTACATGAAAGGAATTTATTAGCTTTGAGTAGCGCTGCAGGTTCAGAGGTCACGACCTTGTCCCGGGGAGAAATAAGAAGTTCCTGAGTGAACGCTCCCACTTGTTTTCATGCCTAATTGCTGTAATCTCTTTTATTTACATGCAATGGTTCACTCTTGTTCCGCTGCTGCTTGTTCCCGTTCAATCTTAACATGTTGAAGTCGTAAGTCTTGCCTACCTGTCTATTTATTAAAAGGTGTGAGCTTTATTAGTTTCCACATGTCGGCTGTATATGGGCATGCATGTTGCTCTCGTGGAATGCGGTTCATATCTTGAGTTGTTTTTCCCTTTCACTTTCCCATCCGTGTTCAAATTAAGGGTTGTTTTTCTTTCTGCTTCCCATCACTTAGTAATGATAAAAAAGCTGGAGCAAGTTCGAGAGGACGGCATTGTGCGGATGATAGCTGTGCTTGGCCCGGAGAAAAGGTCCATTGTGTCAACACTGTGACTTTTATTGGTCCTGAGAGAGAGGAAGGCTGAGGTTCTGGCCTGAGACCGGCATGTTATTGATGGATGGGTCTGCAGCATTCGGGTAGCAAGGCCGTATAAAAATGATGAGGGACTGATGTGAGTTTTGGGATGCATAATACAACCTCAGTTGGTAATTTTCACTCCAGTAGGGTTACTTGGACATACAGCAGCTTCAACCCTGTGTTAAGTTCATGGATTTATTGCTTGTTTTCTCTCATTGATTTCTCACTCTGACCCCAGAGAAGACACACAAATAACCAACAATTTCCAATATGATCCACAGAATTTAGAATGTCAGCCCCTTTCATAATATCATGATGCTGATTCATACACTGGGAAAGAAATGATCCTTTAGATTTATTTCATTTGAACATGTGCATCGGATACGCATGATTAAAATTTGCTCAACCTATAGAATTTCCCCGTGTTTTCATCAGAAATAAACAAATGGCATTCTGTCACTAATACATCTACAAAATGAACAGGAAGGTTTGTGTATGCTCTCTAAATGTGGCTGCCTGGACAGCGCTTGACAAATCTGCCTTGTTAAGCGCGTGCCTCTTGGGCCCTTTTTGTCATTTTGTGACAAAATGAACTATTTATGTTCTCAAACATGTTCAAAAAACACTGATGCTAAAATGCTAAGCTTTAAAGCGAATCAAGTTGTAATTTCTGATCATTTAATCACCATTTAGATTTTTGATACACTAAGAAGGGGAATATTTTACAGAATTTAAGTGGGCCGGTCCGACCCTTGAAACTCCAGAGTTGAAAATGAGTCCCACTTTGGTTCTGCTTTTGTTATCACTATGGAAGTGACAATTCTCTGACGACCAATCAACAGACAGCAGCATACCTTGCTCCACGCCACTTAAACAAAGCTGAAACCAGAGTGCCAAAAACTAAGACGGCACAAGTCACATATTTTTGGGTCCTTTCCAATGAAACCTTTTGAAAATGTGCACCAAAGCATTTCAGACTCAAAATACTTCTCGGTCGGACTGAGTTGAGTTGCATAAAAAGAGAAGAACAGAGTCAACACTGGTTATGCTAGCCGGAGTGAAAGTCTATAAATATGCAATTAGGCCTGTTTCCGGCATGCTGAGATTGTTCCCCTGTTGTAGCCCCTGAGTCAGGAACTGTACGACAAGCACACGCAAGTCTAAAGAGTAAGAATGCACAAGGTTATACAAGCTTTAAAAGGTTACAATGCAACACATGCAAATCATTAGAATTAGAGGAAAATGTTGGTTTATTATGGAAGTCAGCCCTCCAAATGCCCTTCGGAGCGGCACCATGATTTAATGAGACGTTAATGGAGATGTCTTGGTGCTCACCGTCTCCCTTGTGCACCACACTAGGAAGAGCAGGAGACGAGATCTGTTTGGTTTTTAATGAGCCGGGGAGCTGGGGTATGGCACTTTGTCTGTGGTGACGCTGGGGTTTCATCACAAATACATCAAATGTCAGTCTTCTCCAGCCAAGGACTCTTGTTATTCGTCGTCCTTGTCCCAAGTGGAAGAGATCATGTAGGGGCTCGGGAGCCCCCCCCCCCCCCCCCCCTTCTTCCAACACTTTTACAATACACCACACTACATTTAATCACATACATATTCTGCCTCATTTATGCCATGTAGGCCAAGTGTCACATTTCCTCACCTCACTGAAGCACTTTAAACTTGCCGACATTAAAAAGGATAGATACCTTAACATCCTTATTTAGCCTCTTTTGATCTGTTTCCACAGAGAGTTTACCCCCCCCCCCCTTTCCTTCCTTTACGGTGATTACCTCAATTAAAATTACAAGTGTACAGGATCAGCTCCTGCTGGGAGTTTTATCCTTGTTCCGTTGGCAGCCTCCTTTTTATAGCCTGAAACAAGTGAGCGTGTTCCAACAAGTGCTCAGAGTTGTGCAAAGGGCTGCCGTGCATGTCAGTCACCAACAGTAGGCATAAATGTGATTTTGGGGCATGTGACAGCGAGGTGAACATTTTTACTCCGCTCAACCAGCGCTGAAACCGACATCGTTGTAAGCCAGGCAAAGCAGCGTGAAATCTGTGTGACGTGCAAGCAGTGAAAAAAAAACCCTCTGCTTTTGCTTTACAGTGCGACCGGAAGGAACAAAGGAGGGTCCCACCTGCATGGACAAGAATCATGGCTGTGCGCACATCTGCAGGGAAACACAGAAAGGCGGCATCTCCTGCGAATGTCGACCTGGATTCCAGCTCACACGTAACATGAAGGACTGCAAATGTAAGGCCAAACTCATAGTTCACTTCCTTGGCACACATACACACACACAGACACAAAAACACACATACACATGCGCGGAAAAAAACGGCGAAGAATTTATAGGCTCTTCAGGAGAAGGTGAGAGAAGCTTGGAAATCTGCCGATGATGGATAATTGCACTGATTCCACCAATATCTTCAGGACAGATTCAAAGAAGACATTGACATTACATTACTGGACAGGAACTAATCTCCTCAACGGTCCTCATCAAGAAAAGCATGTTTGTCAAATAGGGAATGATCATTTACACAACCAGGGCAAGTGTGGAGGTTATGCGAAGGGGACCGCTCTGACGGACAGCACACACTTCCTGTTGCTGTGCAACCAAGATCATCCTGTCAGCGCCGGGGCCACGGTTGATGGGGGATTTGTCTGTGTTTGGACAAGGATTGGAGAAGTGTTATTCTATAGTTTTTCTGTGACAGCCCAGGAAAAGGGCAAAAGGGGCTGGGACGGTCGAGTGTAGACAGGATGGCGGTGGAAGCCGAAGCTCCCCGCTGCTTTTTTTCACTCTGTCATCACAGGTGTGTTAAAATTGCCAAAGCGGAGGCTTCCTTCAGCAGCCGGAGCAGAAATGTGGACTTGAAAACATTGCAAAGTCGTCAATGTGAACCCACGCGTAGAACAACAAATGCCGACCTGTCCTTCGTTTCAAGGGAAACCACGGTGATGTGAAGGGTTCAGGAAATGGGGCAAAATTAACTGCGATCATGATGACGAGTGCTTCCTGTGATGTGATTCCACTTGCACATTTTTCACTTTTGTTGAAATGAAAATTCATATTTCCATGAATTACCATTCATGTTCGATCAATATTAGTCTGACTTCAGACATTTGAGTTCACGAGTGACATTTGAGTGATATGCTCCGTGACAACCAACCAAAACATCAAAACCTTTGCCCCTAAAAGTTGAATATTGTAGAAAATTCCAAAGTATTGAAGATCTAACCCACTGGACCACATTTAGAGGATGCCTAAAACGCTGTGCCGAGGCCCCATTTTGGACAATCTGACCACATATCCGGGTTTGTCTACTCAGACTGCAGGAAGCTCCTCAAACAGACCTTTGCTGTAAACAAATCCGATAAACTTTGAAATGAAGAGACTCACCTTTTACTTCAGGACTACTTCAATTCTACTGAGTGGGCTGTGTTTCAAGACTGCCACTGTGAATGAGGACTGAATGTGCCTCAGTCATCACAGGATACATTGGCACGTGCATCAACATTGTCCCCACCATGTTCCTACTCTTTGCTGTCTTTGCATCTCGTGATACCGAGGAAAAAGCCCGAATCGACCTCCACAGATCCAAAAGAGAAGCCGAGAGACGGTACAGGCCGAAACTGGGGCAAGACGATGACACCGCTGACTCCAGACGCATATGACAAGGACTCCATCACATCACAGACCTCCGACAGCGGAACAGCACCATCATGCCCGACAGCAACAGCAAGCAGTTTCTTCACTCACTACTGACCAACGCAGCGTGGTTGGTTGTAGCAACAGAGGCAAAGCTCCCGCTCTCTTTCATAGTCAGCAGAGGCGTGTAAAGTGCTGAGGAGTAACTGTTCACATCCCTGGCCAAGCTTGTGCCCTTCAGAGCTGGCGAAGGTGTTTACGGGCATCTTTAACCTGTCCCTCATTCACTGATCTGTGCCCACCTGTTTCAAAATCACCACCACCCTCAAGAAAAACCTCGTAAGCTGTCTCAATGGCAACCGCCCATTGCACTCATCCTGAGTAGTGATGAAGTGCTTTGAGAAAGTAGTAAAGACACACTTCAAGAAGAGGCGGTCTCGGACACACTCCATTCAACAGTCATCTCAAGCAGTCTGGCTAAGAGGTGACAGAAACCCACATTTCCAAATTCCCCAGAAACTGTTCAGCAACTTCTCCAGATTCACAGTGGAGGGCATCCTGAGCAACTCAATCGCAGTGTGGTGGGGGAACTATGCCATATGGGACAGGGAGACTCTGCAGCGTGCCATTAAAAATGTACAACACATCTGTGGCGCAGCCCCTCATGGCTACATCACATATATGTATGACAACCGTGCCACAAAGAACGCACGGAACATCATCAGAGACGGCACGGATCCCCAACCCGCACTTTTGAAACTTCTTTCATATGCAAGAGGCGAGGATCAGCACAGCCAGAAGTAAAAAAAACTTCTTCCCACACATCATCAGACTGCCGAGCAAACGTCGTCACAAACTGTCAACCACACTGTGCAGTCATTGTCTTTTGTCATCCTGCTCGTGCGCACGTTTACACTGTGCAATACCTCTGTCACTTGCAATATTTCAATAGACAAATGCACTAATTTGAAGATTACTACTGCCTAACTGGAATAGACTGCCCTTTAAAAAAGTTATTGTTTTTGAATTGCACTTAGGTACATTGCCAGGCCCCAACCCCCGTTCTCCTTCAGTATTCTCGCATTCTTTTAAATGGCTCTCTTTTTCATCCTTTAGATTTTTTTTATTCTCTAAGTGGAAGGAGACAAGCAAATAATTTCATTGTGCAGTTCCCGTGCCACGGTTGTTTTTACTTGAGATTTGACAACTAAACGTCATCTTGGACTAGCCAAAACTCATGACGATAGCTGAACATTGAGTGATTCTCGGGGCTGATGGCTTTCCAAATCAATACGGAGCCAAATTCTAGCTTGTGCAGACCAATGACAAATTCTAGACCTAAGAAACCCTTCCTCATTTGTTTGTCTCTTCTCAGAAAAAAAAAACAACAACAACACAGATCTCCTTATGAATAAAAGTCCATGTAATCCTGATTTAATGTGTGCTCTTTGCTAGTGACGTGTAACTATGGGAATGGTGGTTGCCAGCACATCTGTGAGGAAACAGACCACGGCCCCAAGTGTTCCTGCCACATGAAGTTTGTCCTGCACACAGATGGGAAGACTTGTGTTGGTGAGTCTTAACACCCTCATACGTCTTGCATGAAAAAAAAAACTGCTTTCCAAGAGCAAAAGGTAGAACCCCAAATGTTTAAGTCAGTGTCCAATGTCCTCAAGTAAATTTGTGTTTGGGATTTGAGTCTATTGTGATGATGCAACTGGAAATGCAGGCCTTGTTCCAGGAGCTGTGAGCTTTTTCTCTTGATGTGTGACATACAAGGGTAAAAGGCGACCACCGACTGTGCTTTCCCTTTGCTGCTGCTCCAATAACCTCTCACTTCCTGCATCTGCTTCTGCTTCTTTTCCTCCTCCTCCTCCTTCCTCCTCTTGGCTGGACTTTGTGCAACAGCTCGCGAGGTGCCACTCCATTTCTGCAGCCATGCAGACAGACACACACCCTCCATTAGTTCCTGGGTCAATTCCTCCGCTGCTGCCCATTGGGGATTAACTCACACACCTGACCTACCCTTCCATTGGCATTTATCAGTGTTTGCCTCAGTTGAATTACATTGAGTAAAAATCATTCAGCTCCTAGAGCATATTGAACCGGGCTGAAGGGCAGTTTTCCTTCGGGCGCCGAGCAGTCAAAGCGCAGGTCTTGGTGTGGGCTTTACATTTGGCCTCGCAGGATTTGCGCCGGCATTCAGTTACATGATGATAAGTTAAATGCTTTGGCAAGGCAGTCAGTGGAAGTCATTTTGAGATTTGTCTTTCCTCAAGACTGTTTCTAGATGTTTATCCAAGGCTTGTGAATGCCATAGGAAGCCTTACTTACAGTAGTTACCACCACGCAATGCTTATTAACTGTGTTTATGTTGGGTTGGACATTGTTTCCTTGTCAGACGGACGAGTACATTGCCAGAATGTGATGCCACTCTTCCCGAACAGGCTCTTGCGAAGATTGATTGCTTTTGGAAGTTTTTAAAGTTGAGAGTTTGGTTTGGCGAGCAGCCCGTCTTCTTTACTAGCGCAAATTACATACAAGCCAGACCTATGTCAAGGTCTGGTCAACCAACCTATCATTATTGAGAGGCCACCGGAATGCCACAAAGTTGACCGCAACCGAACTGCGCATCTCAGCCAGGCCACTCCCCAAAGCAAAGCACGTGGACTGTTGATGGGCCAGTAGGAAGAAGTTGGTTGAAAGCTCACGATTCTACTTCAGAGTCAGACTCTGCATGTCCTCGACACTCCATTCGTTAATGAAACCTTAGGCAAGCAAACACGCTGCCAAATGAAGCGCCGATGAGCTACTAAGTGATGAGAACGCCTCCACCGCTACTGTGTTTCCACTGTGAAGTAACCACATATCTTCGGCATATGCAGTGAATCCTAATTTTCTTTAAAAGAGAAACTTGATAGATTTTCAAAATAACATTTGTAGAAATTTGATTTCACCTTGGACAACCATCATCCTATTAATTCCACACTGCATTCATTAACAATTCATCCGCATGGTCACACTGAAATTAGGAATAAATGTGCTTTGCATTCGAAAACGAATCTTTATACAAGTAAAAAAAAAATCTCTCTTTCTTAAAAATATTAATCAAGAATTACTCGTAACAAGCTAAAACCAAGCTTTAAATGCGAGCCGAAAAGCAAGTTATTTTTCAGACTTTAAGAGTAACAACAATTACATCACTCCTCAATCTCAAAATATATTTGAACAACGCCAAAGTTTGAAATCGCTTGTTTTTATTGACAAGCACATCAGAGCAGTAATCCTCCCGCATACTACACGGAGAAAAATGACGTGTTGAATTTATTACATTTTATTGTGTCAAGTCGTTTCACAATGTTCATACAAACACATTGACGATTTAGAATGAACCAGCAAGTTAAGAACAAATACAAGCGCAGCATTAAAACATAATTCAAAGATATTTACTCACAGCACTCAACACTCTAAATCAGTGGTTCATATGCACCATTTGACACCAATTCATATGCACGTTCAGCGAACCCTTCAAGAGTGAAAAATAAAAATAGGATTTTTTTTACAAATTCAAGACATTAAAAAAAACACATTTATTAAAAACAAAGTAAATAAAATTACTTGGCACAAGTATAGTTTTTTAAAATTGTATGACGTACTATCACGGCAGTCACACGGGTTCGATCGAACTCGATCGAACCCAGGTCAAGAACCAGTGCTCTAAATCAAGCTAAATGTTGTGTTATTGTTATGAGTGTGTGCCTTTGCTTACATCAGACAAGGTTGATACAATATGTGTGCATATTATTGCATGAACGCCCGTCTGTGGGTTTTGTGGCACACAATGGCTTTCAAGTCATGTTCAACTCAACTCAACTCTCAACTCAACTGTATTTATAGAGCACTTTCAAACAGCCATCGCTGCATACAAAGTGCTGTACATGTAGCAACTAACATATACAACAGTAAAGCAACAAATCGGTAACAAAGACGGTAGAAAGCACCGAACAGCAAAACCAAGAACAAATCTGAGTCATGTTCACTGTACGTATTTCAAAGAGTTATCTGGCAGTTTACCAGTTCCATAATTCCCGCCACTCACCGAGTGAGGCGGCTGGCCAAACTCCTGTGTAATGGGCCGGGTTCGTTCACTAGCTTTCGCACAAAATAAAACCTCTTCAATTAAGAAGAAAAACAGCTTGCTGAGTTGCTCTGGCTCTAAGACCTTTTCCTACTGACTGAGAGAGCAAAAAAGCCATTCTAAAAGAATACACAAACCAGTTTTAAATTGATTTCATTCAATATCGTGCTTGGAATGAGACTTTCACCCCTTCTTTTATGAAACAAATTTGACTGAAATGTTGGTTTATTCTCATTAAGACGCGTTACTGTCTGAAAGGGGTTAAATTGGTTCGTGTTAAGAATTCCAGCCAAGCAAATTTTGGTTATTCAATTGCCAGATTTGTATTAATTTTGTTATTTATCCCATTTAGTCCCAAATTTTTCCCAGACATTTAAAAGTCAAAATCAGGTGCCATTGGTAGCCCTTTTAAGTAATCAGTAATAAAAAAAATTCGAGCCCTGTAAATCAAATCATTGTTGTCCTTCACAAATGTGACCGGTGGGATTAAATGGGTTAACTCAATAAGAAAATCTGACCAAATTTGAAGAAATGTCTTGTACAGCACTTCAGTTCAAACATCTGACCTCATCAGTAATCTGGTGAGCATTTGCTGTATTCAGAAGATGCCTGTCATACATCGTTCGCCGTGTCTTTTATACCTCCTTGCCACAGTGCCTTTTGTGGTGTCTCGACAACCATTTTGTAAAATACTCCAAATCCTGCTCAGCTTGGAAGTGTGTTTGATCCCATTATGTCTCAACTGTTTTGCAGTCGTGTGTTTGGCTTTAAAGTCAGCTGAGTGTGGAAGACATGCACTTTTCTTGCCTACACACGTACGCACGCACGCACGCACACACACACACACACACACACACACACACACACACACACACACATACTCACACTCACACGGCACTTTAAGAAATATTTACTCAGTCGCCCATTCAAACTCCACAATCAGATGTTTGATTTAAACCGTCAAAGCCAGGTTTATTTTTGCATAAAACGTCTGTGTACCATGCTGGTTCAGATGTCAGAAAGGAGTGGCCATCATGTGGAAATGTTCACGCTGTTGGCAAATCATAAACATTCACAAATAGCAGGCAGATGCAGACATGCTCAGGAGTTCAGTCATCTAAAGAGTTGGCCACACATTGCAACACACACACACACACACACACACACACACACACATGCACGCACGTGCACACACACTCACATTCAAAGTTGCACAAAGATCCTCACAAATATACAGCGCATATCAAGAATGCATCTTTGTATCACGTGCCTGTAGACGCATGCATATTGCCCATAACATAAACACATTTAGCTTTCATTTCAGGTGGTCTTACATTCATGCTGGCATACTGTATGTGCTCTTTCCCCCTGGCTGCTGATACTTGTTTCTGGATGTTGCATGTCAAAATGGTGGCTGGGTGGGGGAGCAGATTGGCTGGATGTGCATGCTTTGTAGTCGTGATATACTTCTGTCTCATATGTATTTGTACGAAATATATTCCCTGTAAACTGAAAATTAAAATAGTAAATCAGACACGGCAGAAGTGTGTTGATAACAAGCCTGCAAAATTTGAATGAATTAAGCTTTCAGATGATTTGAGTGGTTTCTTCATGGCACTCCCCCCCCCCCCCCCAAAAAAACACATCATAGTCCAACAAATGAAAAATCCACTTAAATGGTAAATGAAGTGCACTTATATTGTGCTGTATCTACTCGTAAGACACACATTGCCCAAAGTGCTTTACAAGGCCTCGCATTCACATATTTAAAACTATATTTTCAACTGGAGAGTACACCTGTAAATTTTGACTGTCACCTTTAACTTAGGTTCAAGCTTTTATTTTTCTATATTAGTTTAAAATCCCTCGCCGTGCTGTAACCAAAGATGCAATCCGGGTTGTTTTTTTTTTTATGCCTTTTGGTGGTGGACCCTCGTTTCACCAACCAATTGCATGGATACTAGCTAGCTGGCTCGATGGGAGAAGTCTATCCCCGCGTCTAAATTCCATTGTTTGTTGATGTGCGTGACAGACTGAGTGAAAGGCTGGCAGCAACCTATCGACAGAGGTGTTGATGCACTATTGTGGGATGGGCTTTGTCGACCCTCCTACTTGGGATTTTTTGGGGTTCTCATTAACTGGCTTACTATTCCCAGCCACTGCCTTGCGCGCTCCAAACTACACATACGAATGCCCCCCCATATCTATGTAAAAAATTACTCAGCCCCCCATTGCATTCGATTCTGACGGCAACGTAGTACAAACATTACGACTCGCAATCACAACTTCAATCCCAGTTTGAATCACCACTGATTCGAGCACAGTCATAATGTATTATAATTACAATTTTTGTCATCAACAATTAGACATAATTAGCAGTTGGCCAATTATGGCCCCCACGGCACTAGTTGCCAATGTCTGCTATAGGCCTATGTTTGCGCTGTGAAAATAAAGCCTCCGCTGCCTCGGATGAATCCCAGAGTCAACGCACTGCTTTTTGATGCTGCGACAACTCAAGCTAGCTAGAGCGCTAGCATGTTTCAAAACGGCAGAGATCAGCAGCCGTCATCTAATACGTCGCCAGCTTGCTTGGTGTTGTGCCCCTCTGGGTTCACATAACAGAGACCCTCATTAAACTCAGTGGCACATGTTCTTCATCCTGTGGATTTGTGGCTATCGTTGCTAGTTCGAAACTCCACAAAGGTTTGAATTTCAACTGATGACGATAGACTGTATAGCACAAAAGACATAACACTGGTGACTTAATTTACAACACCATGCTGCTCTGTCCAGAGAAGATACATTTTTGGGGGGTTGTCGGCGTAGCTTGCTAGCTAACTGCATGATGTTGTATTAGAAATAGACCTTGTAACAGAATGCAATTGTGCTGCAGCCACTGAGAGAATCAAAGCCATCACTACTAGTGGTGGAGAGCCGACCCATACCAGAAAGCTCAAATTTGTCACCGGGCTTCGTTTTAGCCACTGACCAATAAATTCATCCATCCATCCATCCGTTATCGGAACCGCTTACGGAGGGGTCACTAGCGTGCTGGAGGCTATCTCAGCTGTCTTTGGGTAGTAGGCGGGTTACACTCTGAAGCGGTTGCCAGACAATAGCAGGGCACACGTTTCCAAACAGCAACCATCCACACTCACAATCACACTTCAGAGTGTTCAATCAATATAGCATGCATGTTTTTGGAATATGGGAGGAAACCTTAGAAAATCCAGACAGGCACGGGGAGAACATGCAAACGCCACACGGGAAGGGCGGAGCCTCAGACCTCTGTCTTGTGAGGTGCATCACCATGCCGCCCGACAAATAAATTCTTATTTTATTTGTATTGAAACCCCCAAATCTTCTTTAGAAAAACTCCAATATGTCTTTTCCATAAAATACAGGAGTTGTCTCACTGCCAAAAATACAAAACAAAAACAAAAAATCGAAATAAAGTCAGGTGAACCCGCGAGTATGCGGCGGTCTACATGTTCAATCCCCCCCCCCCTCCATTTTTTTGTGTTTTTTTTAATAAGTCGAGGCACCACTCAGACTGTAGGCTCAGGCCACACAGCCAGTTTCCCATCCCTAAACTAATGACTTACTTCCCTGTTAGCATCTAATTGAGTGTGGCATTGAGTCTTTGTACAAATTTGACATCTCTAGAATCGGTCAAACTATAATTCTATCGAAAAGCATGTTTTTCCTTAGTTAGTGAATGCAGATATACCTGACGTTGTTGAGAAAGTTCACAGCCTAATATTAAAAAATATCTGCCGAGATAGGAAGCACAAATCGCAAGTCGTCACACGTCTTTCAGCTTGCAGCACTAACCATTCCTCACTCTGTCTGACCACGCTCACAATACTCACGCTTTATAGCAAAAGGCTCAAGTCGCACACAAATCACAACTACACTTGACTTTTTCCAAAGTGTGTGGAGCATATATTTGCATGACATGCATGCTGTGCGATAACACTTTTGCCTTGAGATGTCACCTGCATTTTTGTTTCGAGTTGGACAAGAACCTGTTGATGCTAAGGTTTGAAATACAGTCATAGTTTTGTCATGCCGTTGCTGACAGCCTGAGTGTCCATTTCCCAAATGCCTAATGTTATTTTCACCTTTTGTATTATGAGACAGCTCAGAAGACATAATTCCTCGTCATCCTGTTGCTACTGAGAAGCTCAAATGATTTATGACAAACAGGAATGCTGCAAGGTTCAAGTGTAACGCAGGACTAAAGTGGTGTTTTTGCAATGTGTGTGTGTGGGCGTGGGTGTGCGTGTGCATGCAGGGGAGAGGAGTGTCCAGTCCCAGGCAGCCCCCCAGCTGTTCCCTAATGGTAAATATGTGTTCCTCTGACTCCTCTCTGTGGGGATACACGGGTGTGGGGAGGATAGGAAGCTAACCTCGCAGACACCTATCGGGCCCTTCCCCACCCACAGGGGGCATCATCCCTACGACCCTTGACCTCTTGAGTCTTCCTCTTTCTTCTCTGAATGCCCTCGCAATAACAACAAACTGCACCTTTTTCTAAAACACAGCTGCAAATACAGTTCTTCCAACAAGCCGCAGGAACTTTATACCGGGGAGATACTCCAAGCAAGGTTGATTTGTTTGCACACAGAGGGTGATTTTGCCAAGCACAAACAACCCCATCACTTTAACTGTGATGCCTTGAAAGATGTTGCTTTGTTTGGATCGAAGTGATCTGAGTGAAACGAAGCTTGCCCTATTTCAAACACTTTGTGGTAAGTGTTCCCTGAATACCATCAGCACTGCCTCTTAGCTTTGGTGAAGGAGCCAATCGTGAGTCCATGATTGGCACGGAAACAAAGAAGTGCAAAAAAACCAAACAAACAAATTGGTAATTAACACAATATGGGAAATTTGCATAATATTATTATCAGACTTACTAGACAGGTCGTGATTTACAAAGTTTAAACAGTGGGCACTAAATTGCAAAATTTAAAAACGTCTTTGGGAGTGAATGAGTTAAGCTGTTAGCAAGATTTGAGCGTAGCCTCACATCACTAATCCCCCCCCCCCACCCCTCTTCCAGTTTTCTGATCGAAAGCCACGCCTGTCACCAAAGTGTACATCACGCACCATTACCTGCCTTGCAGATGTACCGTGCCCAAAACAATCTGATGTTGAAAATATGCCATTCAGCCAGTGTACAGCCAATATTAATCCACCCCGTTTTTCTTTCCTTCTAATTTTCTTCCTTTCCGCTTGTGAAAGTGGTTGTTCGTTTTATCTGTGTGTTGCACTTTGAAGCAATAAAGGCTTAGCTTATCATGCAGAGCGTACCGAACACGGAGCACCATCACCTCCTCTCAGCCTTGTCAGGAGAAAGTCACAAAAAAGACACACAACTGCTTTTGAATTTGTCTTTTTTGTTGTTTTTTTTACTTTGTTGTTTGCTCCTACGGTTGTGCTCATAATGGCCTTCTCACACTATGCAACATTTTTTTCGTTCACGACGGTCCGTCACTGACCAGACCCCTCCCAATTGTTGCGTGCTTTGGTCAAGATTCAGTCCAACAGTGCAGGTCCATCATGTTGACGAAGGCATTCTTTGGTTGTGCATCGTTTCTATGTTCAGAAACGGCCCCAAAAAAAAAAAAACTGAGATGGGCACAATCTCATTTCTGGGTCACAGAGTGCGTAGATTTCACAAAGGTGCATAAGTGACACATTTAAGATGATGGGAGAATCTGAGCAGCCCAAAAAGGGTGCAGACTTCAGCACGAGGGTGCGTTTAATATTAGCAGAAACTTTTGAAGCAAACGGTTTGGATTCTTTTCAAAGACCATTCCAACCCTAATAACAACCCTGACAACATTGTTTTGATCAGAGAAGAAGACAACCGCAGTCTCAGTCTGTCACTGAGACAGACCCGACAAAGCAGACGCTATCAAGGACATGAATACTTTATTCTTTACTCATTTAAAAGCACTCTCCTTAGTTTGTAAGGTGCAGAGATGAAAGTGGAATTTCCTGAAAATTCCTGGAAAATATATATACTGTATATACCTTTCCTCAAGCCATGACAACTTGAACGTGTTCCTAACACTCTTGTCTATTGCGCGTATGTCAGCTTGCCTGTCTACCTAATGTTGCTGTGGAGGGTGTTACTGTTGTAGCGACGCCACTCGAGCGAAGCGCGCCTCAGCAGTCGATAGTCCGCTGCTCTCTGCTGTACGAGCGTCACCGCGAACATGTACGCCCGCGCGCGTCTTTTGGTTTCGACCAATCAGCGCCGACGCAACCAACGTCACAGATCAAAGAAGCTTTCATCTACGACAACGGCTAAGTCGGAAGGACACGTTTTTCTGTTAATCTGTGTGTTTCCCTTTTTGTCCCAATATATTTGTTTTACTACAACAACTGTTATGTCCACGGTGTCTATTATTCGTTCCACTGGGGTTGAGCAAGTATGTTTATAAAGAGACGAAAATCTCTTTACTGTTACTAGTGTTAGTGCCTCAACATGGCTACGCTCGTGACAGCAAAACAATGAACTCAAACGCGTGTTTGTTCAATGTTGTCAACTAATATCCGGGTTAATTTTAGGCAATTTTTCATTAATTTTCCGGAGGAATTTTCATGAAAATGTGAAAATCCGAAATTCCGGAGGACTTTCATCACTGAAGGTGTAGGCAGGGATTAAATTTAGATTGTATATGCACATGTGTAAATGGTTTAAAAATTCCTTTATAAATCTCGTTTAATCTTAAAGTGCATTACTATAATTCTCAATACCAATTGTTAAAGTTGTGTGCCTTTGTACAATCAATGGGATCAGTGGCAATGCATATACATGTATGTGAATGATAAAAGTAAATTGCACATTTGTTGAAGGAAATCGAAGGTGCTTCATGAAATCTTTTGTAAAAGATATTTTCGTTGAATTTCAACATTTTCCGAATGTTCTTGTGCTTCTTGAGACCAAAACAAAGGGAAGACATACTATTTTGGTTATTTATTGCAGAGTATGGTATAATTGTAATGGTCCGGCCCACTTGACATGTACCGAGGCCGTATGTGGCCCACAATGTGAAATGAGTTTGACACCTCTGCGTTGTTGCCGTCAGTTATTTTTCCTGAGTTGAGTGAGCGTTACTGATATCAAATTCGTGGAGACGACCGTATTTTAAGGAGGGCTTTGCGTTTTTGGTAACTTTGATGGTTTTCACCTTGGGAAATTTGAGAAAGCACCGCAAGCGCAAAATAAAGTTTGAAGTTTTGGATGAAGTCTCATTGGAAGCGGCAAACAAATTTATTATCAAGTTGCAGAGAAGAAATTGATTTTTGGGGCGCCAGCAACCACATAAAATCCATAATTTGTTTGATTGAACTCATCCTGTGTGGCAATTGGATATATGTGCTCATTCATAAAATGGCATTGAAGACAACAACTGGAAAATTGCTCTGGAAGAAGCCAGTTTCACTTATTCCAATGTGCTGAAATGAGCCAGATGCAAATGCAGAGTCATTAATGATATGGCATGTATCCTCCTTGGGAGTGTCTCCAAACCAGCACTTAGATTATTCAGAAGTGGCAAAATGGAATTAATGAAGAGACGTGACCATTTTTCTTGGCATTTCCAAATTGTTCTTACCGTTTACTCCTATTTTGCCGACGCTCCAATGGTGCTGCTCTGTAAGTGAGTTTGCATCCGCCTTTCACAAGCGCTAAATGAGTCGATGCAATTGGTCTCAGGTTTGATTAATCACTTTGCATGTGCTAAATTCATCCATTTGCATATACTCCTCCCGAAAAGCGCAAAATTAATCGGGTTGCGATTTTGTAAGTCTGGCGGATGCAATTCTGGCTACACACGGTTAGTCACTCACCTTCGACCACTCTTTGCATATACTGTCAAGTTTGGGCCTGTTTTTGCACATGCAATCTGTTGGTGAGTCAGGCCCTTACATTGAAATATTTACATAAAAGAATGACTCAAAGGAGCACCTCCAGCGCATTGTTGTGAGTCATAGTTTTCTGCTTCATATAGGTTGACATTGAAATGGTCATTTTACAGCAGTATAAGTTTGAGTCTGTCAACATAAACTCACATTGAGATCACTTATTGCACCGAGTATCACCAATCGATTTTGATCTTTTAATAGCAGCTAAACATTTGCTCGATAAAGTTGGGATATATACATATCTCCCTATGGTAGATAAGGGCATACCTCTGTCATTGACAGCACCTGGAGAGATTAGCACAAATGTTACCATAGCATTACTGGTAGTTTTATCAGTTTGCTTGTCCTCGACGGCCTGGCAGTGGCTTCGTCATGTTTGCATCTTACTTCTACAAACCCCAAGTCCAATGAAGTTGTGAAAATTGTAACTAAAAACAGGATGCTGGGATTTATACATCTTTTCATCCTATAATAATTATATACACTACAAAGACAAGATATATATGTTCATGTTGATGAATGCTTTTGCAAATACTCTCTCATTTTGAGTTTGATGCCTGCAGCACGTTCCAAAATGCTGGGACGGGTTAACAAAAGCCTGGGAAAGTTGAGGAATGCTCCAAAAATACGGGTTTGGAACATTCCACGGGTCACCAGGTTAATTGGGAACAGGTGAGTGTCATGACTGGGTATAAAAGGAGCATAACCCGAAAGGCTCACTTGTTCATAAGCAAGGATGGGGTGAGGTGCACCACTTTGTGAGTAATTCTGTGGGCAAATAGTCCATCAGTTGAAGAACAATATTTCTCAACATACGATTCAAAGAAATTTAGGGAGTTTATCATGTCGTGTTAATATCATCAAAAGATTCATAGAATCTGGAGAAATATTTGCACGTACTGTATTAACAAGGCCAAAAACCAACACTGTGTCCTTTGGTCCCTCAGGCAACACTGCATTAAAACCCAGAAATGTAGCTGGCTTCTGTGGGCTCGAGTTCATCTAAGATTCACTGATGCTAAGTGGAAAAGTGTTCTGTGGTCTGACGAGTCCACATTTCCAATAGTTTTTGGAAATCATGGACGTTGTGACCACCGGGCCAAAGTGGATAAAGACTATTCAGACTGTTATCAGCGCAAAGTTCAAAAGCCAGCATTTGTGATGGCATGGGGCTGTGTTAGTGCTCATGGCCTGTGTAACATGAAGACTTTTTCAAGGCACTGTATGCTGCCGTCCAAGGAATGGCTTTTTACCGAAATGTCCTTGCTTACTTTAACAAGACAATGCCAAGCCACGTTCTGCATGTGTTCAAACGGCGTGTTTTTGTAGTAGAGGAGTGTTGGTCCTAGACTGGCCTGCCAGCAGTCCAAACCTCCTCTACCATTGAAAATGTGTGGCACATAAAATATGAGAACGGAAACCCTGGAATGTTGAACAACTGAAGTTGTATTTCAAACAAAAATATGAAGGATCTTACCTACAAAGCTTCAACACTTATAGTGTCGTGAAACACTTAGTGTTGTTAAAAGGAGAGGTGATGTAACATAGTGGTACATATGTACCATATTATTTGGAACGTGTTGCAAATTCAAACTCATTTAATATTTTCCAAGGAAAAAGAACCCTTTCTGTTTGAACATTCATAATTTCATAGTGTCTTCAATTGAATATTGGTTGACAAGGATTTTCAAATCATTGCATTTTATTTTTTATTCAGGTTTCCCACAAGATCCCACCTTTATTGGAATTGGGGTTTATAATCCCTCTACGTTGAAACCCACCCAACTCACAAGGCGTATACCCTACAACGATATAACTAAAGTTGCAGCACCTTTTGAAATGTGATGCAAACAAGGTGAAAAGGCAGAGGAAAATATTTACTGTGTAAAAAGGGGCAATTCAATCCAATTAGTAGGACATGTTTTAAGTCAACAAATAGAGTAAACATGGGAGACCTCATGAAACTCAGAGTGGGTAAAGTGGTGCCGGATCAAAGAAATTCATGTTTTAAATATATCACGTAAGAGGCGGAGAGAGGAGGCTCTCCAAGGAGCAGACTGCTCAAGGTAGGAATGGGAGACAACAGCTTGTTTAAGTTGTTACCACTCAATGCACATGAACGACGACTTTTCGCAATTGAACAGCCTGGTTTATTTCTGGATATTGTGTCCTAGTTTCTGCTCTTTCTGTCCACGAAAATAGAAACATGAGGAGGGATAGGCCGATTTAGTATCCCGCTTTATCACATTAATTTCCTGTGTAGATGTAGCACACGGGAATTAGCGTTTGCTTTTTCTGTTACACCTCAGGGGAACATCAGCCGAGTGTCGGACATCGCTTGAACATTCATAATGCCGTTTGTAGCACAAGCTCAGAGATTTGTCCATCCATTCGTTTTCGACATGGCTTATCCCGTTCAAACGTCGCAGGGTGCTTATCCCGGCGGGCTTTGGACGAAAGGCGGACTGCGCCCTGAACTGGTCGCAGGGCACATAAAGACGGAGAACCATTCGCACTCACATTCCTATCGTCACTGAGTGGGAAGTCAACTCACGCCGCCCGCATCAAAGTCAGACGAACCATCCGAGTCACCTCGGAGACTTGTTGTTTTTTGGATAAGCACTGTGCTTCCTGGCGAGCTCATTGTTTTTCTTCCCCCCACAAAGCCAATCTGAATCTTCCCTTTTACAAAAAGAAAGTTTGTATGTGGTGGCCTTTAAAAATGAAATAACAAGTTACATGGAGTTTATTTGACAACCCTTATCATGTGTGTGATATGCAAGCCCATCAAATAGAACTGTGTGGCTTTAGTAAAAAAAAAAAAAAAAAGAGTGTAAGAGCCAAACTGCAGTGTCAGGTTCAGGCCGAAAACGTCATTTTGGGAAATATCTTCCCGGTGTTAATTGCAGGTCCCAACCTGGTGATGCGGCTGGTGTGCATCCAAAACTCACAAAGCCCGACACATTCCAGAGTGGGTGCCCTTCGCCCGTCATCACTCAACCACAATGTCAGAAATACTCCTTTGCTCTCTTGGCACATGATCATTACAGTCGGTGGAGATGTCTGCCTAAGCGTTTTTGAGGCATGTCTTGACACTGTCTTATCGTCTTGTCTGCCAACTGTCTCTGCTCGCACTTTGCAATTACGTGAAAGCGCAGCGCTGAACTCTCTGGTCTGGGGTTGGGGCGGGCGGGGGGGGGGGGGGGGGATCAAGTCGTAGGCCCACTCTACCCACTGCTATCAGGTTGCACACCATCGTGTCAAGCCGTCTCACCGACACACAATGAGCGCCAAGACGTTCCGCCAGCTATGACGCTCGACTAAATATTGTCAACAGATTAAGCAAAGGATGAGCTCTCTAAAGTGCCTTCAACTGCTAAAAGCAGCCAAGGAACGAAAACACAGCATTACCGTACGGTTCTCTTGATGTTATCTTTACCAAGACTTAGCTCTTGAATAATCCATGGTAACCCACATTTTCGGTAACACTTTTTGGGACGTTCATTGAGTTATGATGGCGCCAGACCTTTTTCCTCCATCATGTACCTGATATGCGGACGTCTCATGTACAGCCTTCGGCAACAACAGGCACTGTTTTGATCTGTTGTCTATGCGACGGCTATTAAACATCGAATGACATCACGCCAAGCACCTGTTTTGCTTGGATGCGTCAATTCTGCTGCGTAGCCGAGCATTTTTACCACTCACCCTGCTGTGCTTGATTTTACATTCCCAGCCTGCAGCCCCCCACCCCCACCCCCTACCCCAGCCCCCACGCAGTTAAGAACTGAGTAGATGACGAACGATATAAACTTAAAGTGATTGTTACAAAGTATTATTTTTTTATGATTATTTTTAAGAAGCAAACATCTTTTCACACACACTCGGTCCTCTTTTCCTCTCCTCTTTTGAAATGTGTTTCCACCTCGTCCCTGTCACATGAAACCCTGCCACCTCGTCTTCACCGAGTACCTCCATTTTTTGTTTCCTAATCAGCCACACAGCAGCCAGGTAGCTGAAATTGCTATTTTACCCCCCAAGCACACAGGTTTTATTCACAGATATTGCAATCAGAGGCCAAACATGAGGCAAGTCAGAAACACTGTTGGCCTGTGTTTGCAACTAATTGCATGACTTTATCGGTCACCATTATTATTGTGGCTAATCATTAATCATTATCACTCTACTGTCATCATTCAGCATCTCTTTTCCTTCCCCTTGCTTCTTTTATATTTCTCTGTCCAACGAAAATCTCTCCAGTGCTTTTCTTTTTCAGTTTCTTTTTCCCTGACACAAAAACTATTTGAATCTAACAGTGGTCCCAGAGACGTAAGTAGGTCGGAGCAGCATTCTTGATTTTGACGGCCGTTGTTTGTTTGCCTGCAGAGACCTGTGCGGTGAACAATGGTGGCTGTGATAGCACGTGTCACGATTCGGTGACTGGAGTCCGCTGCAGCTGTCCTGTCGGCTTCACGCTGCAGCCGGACCGCAAGACCTGCAAAGGTGACCTATCGCACATGTTCAATCTGCAGCCGCCTCTCACTTTTACATCGGGAATCCTTTAGTGACACGGAGTATTTGAGCGTGCATTTCACCAAAGTGACTTCATGACGAGTCCATCACAGTAATGAACATGGCAAGGACACAACATTAATTACAGTCGTAGTCAGAAAGCCACCCTCCACTCTCCAGGTCGAATACATTACAGTCACAGCTACTGTTTATGGTTTCATTCAGTAACATGTGTCATCGTTTGTCGTTATTGAACCAAAGTCTCCTACATCTTAATCCATGTAATCCCAAATTTTTCCCAGACATATAAAAATCAAAATCAGGTGTCATTGGTAGCCCTTTAAATAATCAGAAATAAACATTTGAGAGCCCTGTAAATTAAATCATTGTTGTCCTTCACAAATGTGCCCGGTGGGATTAAATGGCTTCATACTTCAAGCATGCAAGACATTCAAGACATTTGAGACAATTAGATCCTTTCACTGCTGTTGTTCAGGGAAAACACTTTTTTGCTTAGGACATGGTCCATAATTGCCATGAGTTTGGTGTGGAAGAACTTTGCTGTTGATGAGCAGCCTTGATGCATGAACTGATGACGAAACATCTTCTGAGACAACCAGAACAGTCCAGCTGCGATCCATTCAATTCCCCTGAGAATGAGGTGGCATGAATGAAAAAGACCATCCATCAGCAAAGCAGGGGTGGGCAACTCCAGTCCTCGAGGGCCGCTGTCCTGCCTGATGTCCTCCAACACACCAGATTCAAATGATCGGTGTCTTCATCAGGGTTCTGCAGTTCTTGCCGATAGGCTGAATGCTTGAATCAGGTGTGTTGGAAGAGGGAGACATCGCAAGCATGCTGGACTGCGGAACCTCGAGGACCAGAGCTGCCCGCCGATGCTTTCAAGACTAAACTATGGTCTCAAGCTGAACTTTCCATTTTAGTTACAGCAATTGTCATCCTGGTAATAGCTTTCCAAGTCAGTGAGCCCCTCAACTCAAGCAACCAGGCAGCCTTATTCATATCAACTCCAATAGAATAAAATGAGCATTATATCAGGATACTGAGGATACAAATGTTCTGCTGAAAGACAGTGAAGAAAAAAACATTTGGCTTCCTGCAGCTTGCAATAGCACACTCACAACTCTAATAAAAGTCCATCTTCTGGTGTTTGCTTTGAGAGGAAAGAGCAGGAAAATAAACGCAGGCTGCACTGGCGCAGGAGGACTGCAGCTCGTTGCGTGTTGGCCACTTCTGAAAAGCGGAATGGATCAAGGACAGAATTATTGTGTTCCATTTTGGAGACATTAATTTTAGCAGATGATGCAAACACATTTGTAACAATTATTCAAAATGGACCCGAATCAGTTACCAAGGCAGAACAACCAAACATGCGGCGATGGACACGTCACATATTGATTAGGTATTGGCTGATGATATAAAGTGCTCACTAATCAGAAGAAGATGGCTAATGAGGATTTGGAGGCCGGGTTAAATCATTAAAGCCTAACGTATGCAGGTTGCAGTATTTTCTGCTTCAAGAGATCAGTTGGGATGTGTAAAGGAAGACATGTACCTGCATGAATACATTGATGGAATACATTGATGGTACAGTCAAACCTCGTTTTTTTACTGTTCTCGACCAAATCGGTTTTCGACCAAAAATTTCGAGTTTTTTATGCCTCGGATTACGACCGAAAATCGGTTCTCGACCAAACTGAGCGCACTTGAATGCACCACTTGACTCCTCTCGCCTTCCTTACACGAGGAAGTGACGCTTCCTTGTGTAGCGTTCCATTGTGAGCAGACGTGTTCAATAAAGATTGTTTTTTTTTAAAAGAGTGTTGTTTTGCTTTTCGAACAAATCAGTTTTCCAACAGCCTTCTGGAACGGATTATGGTCGAAAACCGAGGTACATTCAATTAGGGCAGTGCGATACGGCCTTAAAATAAATGTTGCTTCATCGGGACACGAGAAGGTAGTGGGACATTAGTTAATACATCCCAGATAGCTACAAAAATGTCTAATTGCAAGTTCATCTTTTGTCATATTATCATGTTTGACCTCTCCTCCGGTTTCCCTCTTGCAGACATTGATGAGTGCCGTCTTAACAACGGGGGTTGTGACCATGTGTGTCGGAACACAGTGGGCAGCTTTGAGTGCAGCTGCAAAAAAGGCTACAAGCTGTTAACCAACGAAAGAACATGTCAAGGTAGGTACCGTATGCACTTTAACCGCGAAAGCAACAACTTGTGGTAACTGTACCTTCACATCAGTGTTTCAAATTATTATTAATGTCAGTGGAACTGGCATGACATGGCCTTGCAGCGTTTGTCCAAATCTCGATGCATGCTATGATAGTAAGGAGAGATACCGCCGCTCATTCTTACCGACTGCTGTCAGGCTGCTCAATAAACACACATGAAAAACTGACTCAACCCATCCATACATTGTAAATAGCACAGCCGCCTTATATTTTGTATTTTTTATATTGCATTCTGTACTGTGTACAGCTCTATTTTTCTTCTCGAATATTTATTTGTGCATGCAATACTTTGTTTTTCTCTCTACCCCCCCCCCCCCCCCCCCCCCCCCTCATTTCTGCTGCTGAAGATTGCAAATTTCCCCAGTGCGGGACAAATAAAGGTTTTCTTATTCTTATTCTTATTATTAAGACATGCAGGACTGAAAACTGGACCCCCACTTTTCGCCACATTTACGTTAACCAACTGACAAGTTCATTCATATTGTAAAATCACTGAAACAAGAAAATCACTGAATGATAGCCTCTCAAACTGAGCTGTACAACGATTAATCGAATCGTAATCTCACTGAATCTCACTGAATCGAAGGATTGGTTCCCCAAAAGTATCCGTGAAAATGCAAACGAGCACAACATATTCATTGGCTTGGCTTCAGAGCATGTCTGTGTAGGTGAACAAATCCGAGTCAATTGCTTATTGCCTTGCATTTTGACCAATTTGGACGATTTCTTTGACGCTTCACAAATGCAGCAAGGAAACAACAATCACAAAAAAGTATTCCTTGATTAAATTTTAAAGCAAACAATAAACCACAAACAAAACGTGTGCCGTGGCAGCTCACAGGTGTTGGGAATTACGGTTCTGACCCTAAAACCTCTCATTGTTGGATAAATCAATCCACCTCAAGAACATCTGGTAGAAGACGGCAAGCAGCCTGGAACTACTGAGATGAGTAGTGCCTCATGTTGAGTCGAAAAACACAAGACATGAGATTCTTTAATCTTCTGCTTTTTACTCATGTGGTCAGTCATTCTGCCGTCTGGTTCACATAAGTGTCTCGCATTTGGTTTCCAGCACAAACAGATAAACATCGTATGAGTGAAAAGAAAACAGCGTGTCTCTGCGTGTGCTTCAGACACTTTCTTATTTGGAGGCCTATTTTTGGTACAAGGCTTTTCTCTTGTTCTTTGGAAGTCTCACGTCGATAAGTGAGAAAACGTATGCAAGTCTATGCACAAACGTTAGGCGGCGTTTTTTTTAATGATATCAGTCTTTGGGTGAACTAGTTTGTCTGATAACTATATATATATATATATATATACTGTATGTATCTCATCATTCTCTGCCTCACTCATCTTATTCTTTCTACCGAATTCAATTAGCTCCAACTCCTTCAGTAATTCAGATGCCTAAAAAAAAGAGAGAGAGAGAGGATTTATTTGGCGTCTGCGCCATCGCCGAGGCAGGTCATAGAAACTGCAAACCTACGTCATAACGTAACAAGCTGTGAATGCAAAGGCTTGCTTGACAATAAAAGCATTGACACAATTGCAATAGACTTAGGAAGCTTTTATTTTGAAGTTGGCCCACCTGGTAGCGTGACGTCTAGCTCGACTTACCTTCTCGACATTTTGGCTTACCTCATCTCGGTTTTTATCCCTTTACATCACTGGTGTCAAAGTCAAGGCCCGGGGGCCAGATCTGGCCCGCCACATCATTTGTGGCCGGCGAAAGCCATTCAAGCATGTCAACTTCCATGATGCTTGCTGAAGTCTGAAACCAAAATTTCTAATTGTCATATATAATGTAATAATTACAATGTTGGAACAATACATTATTTTTGACTTCTGATGTCAAAACTGGTTATCGATCCATTTGCTGTTCGCTGTCTATATACTATTTGAAAGTAGTTAAACATTTACGTGGTTTCACAAAATTCACAACCTAACTACAACGTGGCCCGCAACAAAAATGAGTTGGACGCCCCTGCTTTACATAGTTGCTACCAAAATCAACACAAGGCAATTTTGAAATCATATTCAATCGCTGATTGAGGAAGTCAAGAAACCGCAAGTTAATAGCACCGTCATTTTATGATACAGCACAAGTCTCCGGCGTTAGCGGGAGTGTAAATATTGACACACGAGTTGCATTCAAATGCAGTCGGACATTTCACCCCTTTAAAAAAACTAAACAATTAACATATACAGTATTTGTTACCTGTAACAACATATATGTTTTATGCATTTATTTACTTAATGGTCTGCTGTTACCCACCTAATTTACCTAGAAACAGTCAAATGAAGGGAGCCGCCGGGACTTATTTTTTATCCATCTCATAAAGTATGTGGCAAAACAAAATCTGTCAAGATCTCTGACACTGAAACGATTCTCTTTTTCCACTGTAATCTTTGAGTTGTGTCAGCTGTTACCATCATGACTCAAAATAGTCATTAACTTGCCTCAATGCTGTCCTGAATTCACAAGAAAATATTTTCCACATTTTACATTGTTTAATGTTGAATACAAAAAAAAACCTTTTCAAAAGTTGTTCCGTGCAATGGAAATAAGAAGATCAAGGGTTTGGAAGTGACTAACATCAACTAGAAATTCTGCAGCAAGCAAGTGAGCAACGGAGATGGACTTTTTTTTTTCCAAGCTAGGGCTGGCTACACGCTGAGTGTGACTTGCCCTGCAGTAAGACGACACTGAGGCCTCTGTGGCATCAAATACATTTAGATAACAGTTTAGTGTCTCTGTGGGGTGTTGAAATGCGTAAAGTCAATTCTAAAGTTATCTTGGTTTAAACAGTCACGGTGCTTCCTTGCTGTCAGTGGACCGTGGCCTATATATCAGGATGAGGCATGTCTGCTGAACCCATGCCAGCATTCCTCCAAACTCAATGTCCTCCTATGTTTCGTCTGCTTCTCCCTTCTAATCCCATGCGAGGGCGGCCCGGGACACGTTCTTCACATCCCATGATTGCTCCACAGATGACGTCTGCGGAGGCGTACTTACCTAAAGTGGCATTACCTCACGATTGTTTGTTTGTCGGTTTGTTTGTTAGATTTTTAACTGGCAAAATTATGGCTTGCACTTGGATTTATTGATTTGATCTCGTTTTGTGATTTCTAACATTTTCAGTCTTTTGGCTGCACAAAAGGAATAATTGGGATGAGATCATGTTTCCATTCTAGTGACGTTGCCCTGCATAGTCCTGCATTCTTCACTTGAGTTGACTGGTAAATAGGGCTTGTGGGGAGTCCCAAATGTCTTAGAGAATACATTCAGCAGCATAAATTACAGAATAAGAAGTTGTGCGTCAACAATTGCAACACCTGATTTCGTCAGCACTCTTAAATCCCCTCATGGCTAAAATTGCGCAGTTGACATTGTGCTGTGCGCAAATAAAGCTTAATAATCCTAAAAGTAATCCACACAGAAACATAGACTTGGGTCATAACAGGTAACCGTATTTTCACTTCGATGATTGTACAACACAATAGTGTCAAGGTATACGTCTGAAGCAAATATTCAATCAGTGCTTTGGCTGAACCCCCTCAATTTTCCTCCCAAAACCAACTTTTTAGAATACCAAGGCCACAAGGCTTTATTTATATTGTGCGTTTCCTATGGGGGACACCATGGTCACTATTTAACCCTTGACATTGATTTCCTTGTACAGTAGCCATCTGATCCTTGAGCCCAAAGTGACTGACTTATAAAAGTCGCAAATGTGTTACAGGAACATTGGTTTTGTACAGCATTCAGAAAGTGACACATTATATTTTTGAGCGACTGTCACTCTGACGTGACATCTTGAGGGTCCAGAGCAATCTCTGGGCCATTATTGTGTATTTTCGATTGGGGGGGCAGCGGCGGGGGTGGGGGGCGGGATTGACAGGTTCTCAGAGAGACGAAAAGAAAGAAAATGCTCTTGGGCACCTATTATCACCGCACTCCTGCAGCTGCTCCTCGCCATTTCCAAAAGTATGTTTTGAAAATTCCATTTTGCCACATCAAAATGGAAAACATGGTGACTGCAGGAGGGCAATTACAGCAACAGACGTGGGAGCAAAGGTCCAAAGCTTTGTTGTTGTTATTTCGATGTGGCCCATTGAAATGCATGATAAACAATACAGAGAGAGGAAATTGGACTGACTCCTGCCCTTTGTGGTTTCTGAATGATGGTAACATTCCTAACCGTCTTTCTCCATCTTGTGCAGACATCGACGAGTGCTCCTTTGACCGCGCCTGCGACCATTTCTGTGTCAACTCTGCAGGAAGTTTCCAGTGCCTTTGTCACAAGGGCTACGTCCTCTATGGCCTGGCGCACTGTGGAGGTGAGACGGTGACACTTTTTTTTTTCCTACATGTGTAAATCTGCTGTCCATAACCCTGCGCCACTTCAAAGCCTCAATGAGTTTCTCTCATGTTGAACAGGTAGTACGCACCCCAAGCAAACTGATTTATTCATGTTCCTAAAAAGGCGTCATCATGTTGAAGCTTTCTGCTTCAATCCGCATGCCATGCAAGCTCCCAATTGTACAAAGGTGAATGTATGCCAAATGTTCCTCTTGCCCTTGAAGAGATTCTTAAGTGTTCTTTTGAAAGGGAAAAAAAAGTACCTTTTGGAATTAGATTCGTCTGAGATGCTCTCAAGTCTTAATAGCAGCAAACTAACAAATCAACGTTGTTTATTTCCATGGTTTCAGAGTGTGAAGGCTTTACGCCGTCCAACTCATTAATCTGAATGTCACCACATGGAGAATGTCGACATAAAAAAAGTCCTTGCATGCAACCGCATCGAAAGACAAAATGTAACTAAATGCTGGCCGTGATGGATTGCCCAGTTCAAGCGGGTTTAAGTCTCTGCAAGTTGATTTCCAAATAGCCTAAAAGGAGCAGAAACAGGTGGCTGCCCGGAAGGCAGGAAATCAATCTTAATCTTACGTTACACTTGGCAGCAATGTAAAGCAAAGGTGATTTGTGCGTTAGTTAATTGACGAAAACATGTTTGCAAAAAAGTCTTTGGCTACTTCACTTCAAGGTGGAGCGTGACCTGGGACAACACACTACTGTAGACCAGTTAGCCCAGAGAGTAAGTTGGGAGGTGTGAATGTTCTGAAGGAAGAGTTCTTGGACTTGCCCATGCCGCAGGGAGGGGAGGAGCCCGGCCCGGGTCCCTCGTAATCAATTGGGTAAGACGAGCTCGGAAGCTGGGGGAGCCCCGCATGGCGCAGATTCTTCTTCTTTTTTTTTTTTTTTGCATCTGCATTACCCTGACGTACGTGACGTATCAAGTGCCGAAGGCAAATTCACATGAAATCTCGCAGCTATCAGCTGCATTGTTCAGCAGTGCACGAGCCGTGAATCAAACGTTGGTTATGTCAGGCTGCTGATGACATCGCTGACTTAGCCCAGGGCCTACTAGTCATTTGCCCAAGGCAAACAGTCACCGACCCCCCCCCCGCCCCCCCTCCCAACCCTCCACAAGCATCCCTTGTAATATAAGAATTTAAGCCACTATAATTTTGTAACGTAACAAATACAATGCAAAGCAATCTAAAATATAACTCACCCAATAATCATTGTCTTTTGCAATTGAGCAATCAGTATAGTGAGTTATTTTTCTCCGATTACATAATGGACTCCAATAACTGGCCCACAATAATATTCTTGACATAATGTAATGCTGGAAGTGAATTTCAATAGGTCGGCCGCTTTTTTCCTACCTTGCTAGTTTCTGATCCCTAGTGTGTTTCCGCGAGTGCACAGGAGTCAAACTCAAGGCCCAGGGGCCAGATCTGGCCCGCCAGGTCATTTTATGTGGCTCGCAAAAGTAAATCACGTGTGTCAACTTGTACCGAAATGTGAAATCGTCATGTGTAGTAAATAGCATTGAGATTTTTCAATAATTTTGTGACCCAGTTAACACTCTCTTGAACAATAATTGAACAAACTATTATAATTGACTTGACTCACTTCAAAGCCAGTAATCTATTCATTTGTTGTGTATGATTAATAATGTTGTGGTCATAACGGCCCTCCGAGGGAAGACGTAACTCCAAATTGGCCAGACTCTAAAATGAGTTTGACCCACCTGCTCTTCTGTATAAAAATGGGCATCGATGCATTTATATTGCTTCAGAATCATCTGTTGTTACTCTGGAGAGTGTTGGAGGTATCTAAATTAAAGACCGCAATGAATTTTAAAAAATGTGTAAAAATAACAGTGAAAGTGTTTTGTGGGAAAGAGAGTGAGAGCGCAACAGAGAGAGAGAGAGAGAGAGAGAGTGTATCTATGTACAAGGGCGAGACTGCGGATCCACAATCTATACTACTGTTGAATGTCCAGCAACATAAGTGTCACTTAACTTGAGCGCTAAGTGCATGTACAAAGCCTCACTAGAACGCACTAACAAGAGCACTACACCAACATGGCAAATACTCAAATGGTATATGTTAACCATCATCATTTCGACACTTCCGAGCTTATTACTTTCTCTCTTATTATTATAGTACATAACTTTTGAGGCCCGCCTACTAAATTCCTGAGATAGCATGGGAACATTGTGGCTCTTGGCTAACAATTCTGCAACATTTTCTTGAATTCATTATTATCTATATGACCTCATCTAAGTTTTGCGCATTTCAAGCATTTATGCCAATAAATAAATAGCTGAAATATTCGAATAAGCTTCAGTCTGTACCGGGAGGTGACTGTGACACATGGAAGATGCCATTGACTCTTGTGTAAAAATGTAAAAGTGATGGCTCACACTGCAAAATGTCTGTCTATTGAGTGACTAAAAGCACCGGCATTGGATTGGTCGCCCTTTTCCTCTCATGATGGACCAGACCGACCGACATCGACGCCGTGCTACCATTGTTTTTAGCACCGGTGATGAATGGCTTTGCCAGGCTTTTCATCGCCGCTGTCGGAACTATTAGATGACGCCGGAGATTTATTGAGCTCCCCGCTGTACGCCCTCACTCGCCGCTCATAACTAAGCTTGGCTTGCTCCCGCTGTGTTCCATCAACCCCAAAATATCGGCGCAAGCCGGGCTCTGCGTTTATTAATCGGCTCGCACTCAACAAACTCAGTTCGGGTCGGCGACCTGCTGTCGAGTATTGTGCCGAGACCTGTCGGCATTCTTTCCCAAGTGAGAGTTCATCTAGCCATTCTCCTCTTCGCTTAGCCAAACACTCTGCTTGCTTCTTGCTTATCTGCTAAGAAAATACACTCGGTGCTGTTGTGACTTCAGACCTCCACAAAGTGTGTTTCAAAATCTTCCCGCTTTCATAGAGCGCAGCTTTAGCCTCGGCACAAATGCATTCCTGCGGTGTCCGTGCGTTTATTTCCATTTATTTGAAAGCCATATCAAAAAAGCCTTTGCGCAACAATAGTCACTGTTTCATCACTTCAACAATGGGAGCAACACATTATAATATTCCCTCAAGTTGACCAAACCATTCCATGAAGTCAGTCACTCTCTATGGTCTCGGCATCGGTTCCAAATTTCAATTGATCTTCTGTCTTCATCCCTCTTGACTGGTCTGTGCGCGTGAAAAGGAAAAAGGCCTAAAGGGATTTGCAGAAAGGTCAGCAGAGAACCCATTTGATTGTATTTCAAGTATGGAAGAAAATAAAAGAAGTCAAAACAACAGTTTCTGGCAGATGAGCGGCGCTGCCATCAGAAATTCATTAGAGCTCTTCGTCCTTAAAATCGAGTGCTTTGATGCGGAGGGTAAGCGGCGCATCTCTCGCCATGTTTCCAAGTCGCTCTGGGCGACACGTTGGCAGGCTGCACTTGATGAAGTCATCATCCCCTTCGGGGAATGAAGAGGTTTTTGTTTTTACTTGCGGTGAATGATTGAACGAGACAGGGATGGCCGTTTCATATCAACCGTCCGCATCATCAATCACCGATATTATCAGTAACTTTTTCTTCTTCTTTCTGTCGACCTGTAAAGCGTCCTCGGAGGTACTGGAAATATTATTTTGGTATCAGTCCTCATGTTACAGACACTTCCATCTATTCCCTCTTTACCATTTTTAGTGTTTCAAGTCTTGCGATGTTTTGGCCATCAAATTGAAAGTGGACTGTGTGGACTGCAACCGCGCAAAAACACTCCATCCCTCCATCATTCATTTTGTATATCGTGCTCATCATTTTCAGGGTCACGGCCGGGCCTGGAGCAATAGTGCGACACACTATGGCTGGATTTACCCTGCAAGTCCAAGTGCCCAATTGCAGTTTTTTTGCTTTTTTTTGTTTCTTTTTGGTGAATCGCCTTGGTGCCAGCTACACAACTGTCAAAGCGATAACAACCACTGCACTGTCTACACATAGCTTCACATTGATCTTCCTCTAATGTCAAATGGCCATATGAAATGAATGCTATGTTATTTGCATTATTTCTCCAAAACCAAACACGTGTTTGAAACTGTTTTTTCTCCCCCAGCAATAACTTGCCCCATCTTCCACAGAAATATTTGAAATAAATATTTTTTTTCTTTACACCCCCCCCCCCCAAAAAGTAATTATGTATTGATTATTTATTATTGATACATTCATCTTTAGTCTGTACAAGAATTTAACATAGTAAAATTATATTTAAAATTTCACAGCTCAGCTAGCTGGTACAAATGTAATCTTTAGAGTAACGCCGCCCCTTTCATATTTTTTTTTTTTCCTCAAGTAGAGTTGTGCAGGTGAGCTAAGAAGACTTTGGCAAAATATTAACTGTACATATTTATGGTTTGGAAGCCTCTACCTCGGGTCAAAACTTTCCAACATAATCCATAAAATCATAAATGCTTTTGCAAGGGATAGTAAATGCACGTTACAGTATGCCTTTGAAAATGTTCACATGATTGACGGGTGATTGCCTTTCACCGGGAAACCAGTGTAACTGTGTGATTCTGCTCATGTTGGCTGTTGATAAAGTTAAAAAGAAAACCAGACGGCTACAAACAGCGAGAGAGGTTGGAAAAGTCCCTGATTTCGTTTTGTTTGTTTTAACTTGCTCCGCGCTGTCAGCAGCCATTTTGTTCGAACAAATGAGAACTTGTTTGAAGTGCAGAAGCCACTAAAATTAATCCATTCAAAAATTAAATCCGCATGAAAAATAAACCCAAAGTATTCAATAAAACTAACTCATCGCTAGCGTTGGTGAAGTGCTATTTGTCTCCCCCCGTGAGATGCAAAGCCGTAGTCCATAAAGCACATCCAATCAATGTATCCTGTATTTTCAGATATTGATGAATGCAGTATAAACCGAGGAGGATGCAAATATGGATGCATTAACACTCTGGGGAGCTACGAGTGTACCTGCCCACCTGGATATAAGTTGCACTGGAACAGGAAGGACTGTATCGGTACGTAGCAGGACTGCCCTCTAGCGGTAAAGGGAAAATTGTGTTTCCAGCTCTGCAAACTCAACCTCAGTTTATTTTCCAGCGTTTTTTGATTTTTACAGTTCAGTCTTGTGTCTCTCCTCAGAGTTGGTGAAATGTCCTCCAGGCCTTGTCGCCCCCAAGGCTACTCTCACCTGTAGCAAAACGGGCAAGAAAGAGAGCTGCTCACTCACCTGTGCCTCCAAGGCACACTATCTGGCTGGTATGTTCTCTGCAAAATGCTACACAAGTGATTTTTTGACTTTTTATACTAAGTACCCCCACAGAAATACCTCATGCAGTAGCATTAGTAGTAGGACTGACTAGTAGGTCTAGAGGTTTTATTCAGAAAAAAATCTATTGAATATAAGAAACCACTGTCATAAAACATAGGCTTTAAACATCAACACTGCACTTAAATGTCGGAAAATCAAGCAAAGTGAGCAATAAAACTAGTGATTCTATGAAAATATATTGCACAAATAGAAAAAAAAATTGCATTTAATAGATGTTTAAAAAGGAATCATTCTCAAAGATTAAACACAAATGCAAATATATTGTACTTGTACACTGGCTCCCAATCAGCTGTAGAATAGGCATTTATATTCTGGTCACTGAATGGTTTAGGTTCCTTATAACATGAAAGAAATACTAATGGAATACAAAGTCAGTGGGACTCTGCAGTCTGCAGACTTGAGTATTTCTATTTGTGTGTGTGTGTGTGTGTGTGTGTGTGTGTGTGTGTGTGTGTGTGTGTTTGCATTGCTGCAAGCTTCTAATCTGTTTGATTGTATTTTACAATCACTTGTGTACCTGGCAAACCATTTTTTTAAATCTTGGTTTTACTTTTGTCTCTGTCTTCTCGAAGAGTCTGACAACAGCTACTCAGTGAGTTGCGGCATCCCCATCGTCAGAGGGAAGGCCCCCATCCGGCTCAACTCCAGCAGCAGTCATAGCTGCATAGGTGGCGCCCGCCAAATCCTTTGCCTTTGTTCAGGGCGTTTCCTATGATAGCTGCTTGCATCCTAGCTGCATTTGCTCTTTTTGTAGAGACTTTGGCGCCTCCAGTGAAGCAGACAGCATCTTTCAAGATTAAAAATGCCAAATGTCACCTGCACCCTAAACTGACTGGCAGGACAGAAGACAGGGGGCGGACCCTAGGACCAGGTCTGCCCTTATCTGGCGTTTGGTGTCAAATTCAAATACATTTAACAATTAGCATCAACTGGAGTTGAACATTTCTGAGACATTTTGCACAAATGTTGAGAAATTGCATTGCTGAGCTAAATCCACAAATGATTCAAGGTTACTGGCTTATACATCACAGATTATCATAGCACATACATGCCAATATGTCGTGATTGACAAGTGAAGCTTGATGAAGCACTTGTGATCATTTTTTACTCCTTAGATTGCACTCTTGGTTTAGAGATGCAATGGAAATGTCATTATTTTTCATTGCACAAGCCTTTATCTTAAACCAAGAGCACCATCTGGAGGCGTAAAAAAAAAAAAGCTTCACGAAGCTTCATTTTTCCATCACTGTCAAGATGCATTGGTCATTTGGTAAGCGATACCATTACACCGGGGATCAAATAAGTGTGAGTATTTTCTGTACCCGTTTTAGCATTACACAATTATCTTTAAGGTGCTGTAAAATCATGAGGGGAATGATAATACACTGTATACTGATTGTAAATTTCTCAGCTGTACAATGGCTGACTGACGTTTTCCACAGGAGGAGGTCAGCCCTGCAGTAACTGCCTGGTGACATTTGTCAATCTCAAATGTGACTCGTCAAAGAAAGCGAAAGGGCGGCGTGCGCGCAACCCGGCTAACAAAGAGGTAACACGCATAACTTTGGAGCTGGAAGCAGAGGTCAAAGCTGGCGACACAACAGGTCAGTCTTGTGGCATCACCACAATGCGAACCGGCCAGTATAATGTCTTCATAGATGTCGCTGCTTGGATGTATTCTCTCAAACCTTGCCAGGAAGTTGTAATCTCAGCTGCCTCAGACAACGTATGGAGAAGCAAGTAAAGACCTACATCAAGGCTCTGAAGAAGTCCATCAACCAAGAGCGATTCCTGATCAGAGTCGCTGGTTTGGAGTACGAGGTGGCCCAGAAACTTCCACAGGCCGCTCCCACTCAAGAGAACTGCGGCCCAGGCTCTGAAAAGGACAGTGGCCGATGCGGTAAGATTTCATTATTATTTACACGTCTCCTTCACTTCCCTTGACTTTGATCACTGAACGAGAGAACGTTTTTCGTATCAACATAGCAATTTCAATCAAGTTGTGATCAGTTTATCTTTGCTCAACGGTCCAGTTCATCAAATGAACAACTTTCAAAAATGTTGCTGACAAGAAGGACGTTCGTATATAATCCCTCCATCCGACACGTCTATTTATAAAGGTTGTTTTGAGACTCTTAGGGGTTTACAAAAAAAAAGAATAATGATAATTATCATTTCAATGGCAGTCAGTCAGTTTTGGTATAGGTAGATTGTCCCTGTTCGCGAGCCAGCCTAGGCCCCATTCCCACAAATAGTGGGGTGGGTCTACAATATAGTTTTGATTTCTGCCATCCTTGAATGGTCATTTGTTTATGCATGGGAGCCCTTTATGCTGGAATAAAAATCACAATATGTGGTTATTTTTTGATTGTTCAAACTAGTGCTGAGCAAATGAAACTTTGTGAAGCACTGTTGTTGATTTTGTTTTTCAGTCAGGTGCTTGCCAGGCTCATACTACCACGGTGAGCAGGAGCGTTGCGTCCAGTGTCCGCCAGGCACCTTCCAGGAGAGGGAGGGGCAGCTGGCATGCGACCTGTGTCCGGGCAGCGACGGCCACGGGCCTGTGGGAGCCCGAAACATTTCATCGTGTGCAGGTAGCAAAAGTTCAACTTCCAGCTTCTGTGCCAGTCAAACATTTCTCCTGCCAAACGTGATGTGGTGGTCTGCGCTCCACAGGCCAATGTCCCACCGGGTTCTTCTCAGGCGACGGCTTCAAGCCTTGCCAGCCGTGTCCCCAGGGCACATACCAGCCAGATTTGGGTCGGACTTTGTGCTTTTCTTGCGGGGGAGGACTGAGCACCAAGCGTGAGGGTGCAAGCTCCTTCCATGATTGTGAGGTCAAAGGTGAGATGAGCATGCATAGAAGCCCCCCCCCCCCCCAAACAAACAACAACAACAAAACAGAACACTTAGCTCGGCTGATTTCATGTGTGTCTTCATTGGTGCTTCAGTGCAGTGTTCCCCGGGTCATTACTACAACACCACAGTGCACAGGTGTATCCGTTGCCCAGTCGGAACCTATCAGACTGAGTTTCGGCAGAACTATTGTATATCCTGCCCTGGAAACACCACCACAGATTTTGATGGTGCCACCAGTGTGTCGCAGTGCAAGAGTGAGTACACAACAGACACTTTGTGGCTTCCGCTTTGGAGTCAGAATGTAATGCGTTGAGTGCGTGCATGTCTAGACAGGCAGTGTGGCGGCGAGATGGGCGAGTTTATGGGCTACATCGAGTCCCCTAACTACCCCGGTAATTACCCGGCAAATGTGGAGTGCATTTGGAACATCAACCCGCCCAGCAAGCGTAAGATCCTTATTGTGGTGCCCGAGATCTTCCTGCCCTCGGAGGACGAGTGCGGAGATGTGCTGGTGATGAGGAAGAACTGTGAGCATGCCCACGTCCGCGACTCCACCGCATCCACAAACTTGATTCATCATTGCCCTTTCTGTGCTCTTGCAAGGGTCAGCTACATCCATCACCACCTATGAGACATGTCAGACGTATGAGCGGCCCATCGCCTTCACGGCACGCTCCAGGCGCCTCTGGATTAATTTCAAGACCAATGAGGCCAATAGTGCCAGGGGCTTTCAGATTCCCTACGTGACTTATGATGGTATGCTCTTCAAATGGTTCACGGCGCTTCTCGGCATTTCATGAGATGACCAAGAGTAATGGTGTTGTCTCTGTAACTTCAGAGGACTATGAACAGCTGGTTGAGGACATCGTACGGGATGGAAGACTTTACGCTTCAGAAAACCATCAAGAAATCCTCAAGGTTAGCCCTGCTAGCCATTATTACTCTACGCTGGAGAACATTGATCAATGACTGGAATTCCTGTGAAGCGTTGAGGCTACATTAACTTTGGCCTTAACTCTGAGAAAAGAACGTGACCCTATTTAACCCCCTTTCGAACAACAGAATTCCTCTTCTACCACTTTGTGACTAATGGGCTGGGACAACACTTTGCTGCGACACTTTAGTCTTTATTTACATTAGTAAATGCTCGTAAATAAAAAAAAGTTACTTAATTTGTGGTGTGGAACAGATTCATTGAATTTCCATTCATTTTAATGGGAAACACTACCTCGATTTATGAACATTTCAGGTTACAAATGGGCTCACAAAACCAAGTAAGTAACTTGAGATTCCACAGTTTACAAATGCACAAACGTCTCTCCTTCTGTTTGCAGGATAAAAAACTGATAAAGACTCTTTTTGACGTGCTGGCTCACCCAAACAACTACTTCAAGTACACCACTCGGGAGTCCAATGAGATGCTTCCCCGATCCTTCATACGTCTCATAAGCAGCAAAGTCTCTGCTTTCCTGCGACCATACAAGTAAACCTGCATCATCTGCAATTCACCAAACGACCCCTCCCCACAGCCCCACCCCCACCACACCCCAACCCCGTCACCCTTACAGGCTACATCCCGCAACTTATAAAGGACTTTGACACACAAAATACATCCTTTTTTTTTTGTAACCCTCTTTTGATTTCCCTTGACAAACCTGCAAAATGCTGAATATTTTTGTTGTTTGTCAATTTTCCCTCGCACGTCCACAGTCCGGAGCGTAAGTGTTTAGTGGGGATGTAGAATATGTGAGTGGGTTTGGTTTCCATTGTGTCCTGCATCGAGACCATTCAAATGGATAGAAACGGCTATTTGAGACAGTAGCAGTGATGATATGTTAGAGCTTGGTGTTGTATTTGCTTAAATGACTGGTCTGTATTCCAGCTCCGACTGCGACCGTTAAGTATGCCTGTAAGTGTTGTGCAAGTGTTGTATAACCTTCGTTCCATCGCGTGTTTGTGTGTGTGTGTGTGCACGTGGGATGCGTGCGCTGGTGAGGATGTGTGCTTGTGTGTGCCTCCTCGAGGAGGAGCAGTTGCAAACTAATTCATGTCGCAGCTGCGTTCCAGCTCATTTAAAGCCTTACTATGTTTGAGCTCTTAGAGCAGTTTTACTGTTAAAACAGTTCATCTGTGCTGTCTAGACTGCACCGGCCTTTTCCAACACGCCCAGCATTTCTGTTGCTCTTTTTCTCTATTTTTTCTCCCCCAAGGCAACTTTAAAGCAAATACAAAAAAAAAAAAGGTGGTTAATCAATCCAGGAACACAGAGGACATTTTTGGAAGACGAATAAGAAACTAAGTAGGAGAGCCACAGGAATGAGATGATGTGGAATGTGTCTGGGAGAGGGATTGAGAGTTGAATGTCTTTGAGGGACATGATGTTTGCTGCTTCTTGTAAAAGGTCACTTTAATTCTTCAATCTCATCTTGTCTTTCTCATGTACTCTACTCCCGAATAGTGTCAAGGTTCGAAGAGCAAGCAAAGAATTTCACGTTCTTTACTTGTTAGCTGACAGCAGGTTGATAATCCCGTCACCTGCCTGTGGAGCAGGTCTGTGGTGTTTTTGACTTGTAAATACCAAACATTAGCAAGACAAGGGTTGGATTCCATGAGGGCGACTCCTAGAATTACACCTGCAGCACTCCCCCCCACCCCCCCTAAACCCCATATCAAATCCAAAGACAGCCATCTCCCCAGCTCTTGTTTGATCTGTCCCAGTGCAGACAGCTCTTCCAAAGAGGGCCCACAAGGGTGGGCGGGTCACTTTGTTGTGTGCACGAGATCGTGAGCCCATCCTTCTACATGTGCAATGAATGAAAATAACACACACTCAATTTGGTGATAGTGACCCAAACTGATCTTTTGGAAAGCAGCACTGCTGACCCTTTGTATGACATTTTATGAGCAGAACTTAAGTGTGTTACCCGCTCTTCTGCAGAGGAAGTCAAAGATGTCTTGAAACATACAGCAGTTTGAAAAAAAAAAAAGAAAAGGTTCTCTGTGATCTCAGAACAGTGACAGCGACAGGGTATAATAATTTAACTTTAAAATCAAAGAACGTTCCCATGATAGGAGCTGATAAGCAATTTTGAGAGTGTGACAAAAAGATTAAAACTTCACCTGGCTCTAAGCCACGTGGCCGCCACGGTTTGCTTTTGCCGCGTTTGTCATGAAGACTGGAAACGGGAAGCAGCTAGACTAGTTTAGAAACACACAATGTTATTTGCAGGGGATTCATTAGGCTGGGAGGCCTTCAAGAAATGGAATAAACATACTTCATTTTTTTGTGTTTGTTCACGTAGCCCACAAAGGTATTGGTACGTATTGGCATACGTTGCAAATTGTCAAATTTAAAGTATAAATATCATCAAGACATGGCCCGTATCCCCTCATGGGCAAAAACCCCCCTCCTACCGGAATCAGCTTCTTTCCTGCAACTTGATTGATTTCTTTTTCTTTTTTTTCTCCTTTATTTTCTTTTTGGTTGAGATTGTTGCCTTTTAAAAGAGTTTGCTATGATGTATCATAGAGTTGATATTTGCACTTGAATTGTCATTGCTCATGTAAATGTCTGGATTTTGTATTGTCTTTTTAAATGAATGGAATCGGTGTTCTTTATTTTCTTGTAACATGTTTGTTCATGAACGCTCACTAGCAGTTTAGCCTATAGATGATGATACACATGACGTTATTGACAGTAAAGGACAAAAAAAGAAAAAAAGAAAAAAAAAACAATGTATAGAGGTGAACGCAACAAGTTTGTACTCATTCTTACCCAAAAACACTTTATTGAAATAAACACCCTGTATGTCAGCTTCATTTAAAAAAACATGTCGAATGTGTGTAAGGCAGAGAAATATTAAGGTCCAAAGGGAATTTTTTTTCCATCCTCTGTTTGCTCTTATCATGCCGGTCCTGGACTGACAAATGTAGCATGACATATCAGACAGCATACCGGCTCTGCCATTTAGTGTGCCGTGCTAAAAAATAAACAAGATATGAATTTGTTAATAAAAGTAATGACCATAATAATCATCTGATCGATTTCTACCAGAGGTGTTGACTTACATGTGCGTCTACACTTGGGAAGGCTGGGAACCCACTGACCATCGTCACCACAGGTGGCGGTGCTCGCGCCGACCACCGTGTAACCATGGCGACAGTCGATGCTGATCGCGTCCCGGTGTTGATAAAGTCTGGTGTGACCTCGCGTCCAGGAGGCGTTGGGCACTTTTGGAGATGGACAGGTGATTTCTGTGGAGAAACTCCCAACTTTTATTCACTTTTATTCATGGTAAATTGTAAATAAATTTGTGTAAAGATGAGCGTGTGACTTTTTGTGTGACCTTTGCACGAAGGCGGTGCGCTCCACGTGCCGTTCTCTGTGCACCATATCGCCTTGTTCCCCACGAGGTTCCCCGTGCGACATTCATACATGACCACACTCCTGTACTTGTAGGGTGCTTCCTCTTTACCGTTTTGCTCTGCATTGGCTACCTCTGGAGGCTCTTCACACTCCACGACTGCAACGGGAAAAAAAAAAATGTAGTGTGCACCATGGAAAGGTACAAAGCGCAACAAATTTCCTGGCCGCACCTTCACAAAAGGGGGCGTGACCATCCCAGCCAAAGCTCCTGCAATTCCTGGTTGGTCGTCCTACGAGGACAAACCTGGAGACAGGGTGAACACTCACAACCTTTCCTGCACTAATAAAGATGGATGCATGTGAAGCACAAAAATCATTCGAGTGTCTCACCCATCATCACAGTGAGCTGTGGCGATGTCTCCAACCTCTACTCCGGTATACATGAAGCGGCCATTTCTAATCTCCCCAGCCGAGCCACACAATTTCCCTTTTACAGAACGGAAAGAGGGAAAAAAAAAGTGTTTGGGTGGGTTTAATGGGGAAGTCAAGTCAATAATGTTCTTTATGATAATGTGAACAAATTATCGTAAGGATCTTATGCATCCCCGCTAGTCTAAACACAGCATTATGATTAACTTTTTAAGTACCAGTGACGTGAAATGCTGTCAATTGGAATCATAACGAGAAGCTCTGTCAGCATCATTTGCTGGCAACAGTTTTTTTTTTTAATGGGAATGGGCCATGAAAGGTCTTGGCCAACTGTGGTTTGATCATCATTTAGCTGAGAAACTTAAAAACAATAAATAAAATGACTACGGCCAGAAGATAGCAACATTGTATCTCTTTTGGATGAGCTCGCCATGTGTCACAACAATGGCCAAACTTGTAAAACAGGGCGAGCCCATGGAAATGTGGCAGTTACAAGCAGTTTGGGACTGATCAAAGTCTTTCACACGTTGAATCTACTGCAGAATGTAACAAAAGAGAGAAAAGATGATGGGAATTATTTCAATTTATAAGTAAAAGTGAGGCGGCCAGGTAGTACAGTGGTTAGCACGTTGGCTTCACAGTGCAGAGGTACCGGGTTCAATTCCAGCTCCGGCCTCCCTGTGTGGAGTTTGCATGTTCTCCTGCGTGGGTTTCCTCCCACGTTCCAAAAACATGCATGACAGGCCGATTGAACACTCTACATTCTCCCTAGGTATGAGTGTGAGCGTGGATGGTTGTCCGTCTCTGTGTGCCCTGCGATTGGCTGGCAACCAATCCAGGGTGTCCCCCGCCTACTGCCCAAAGATGGCTGGGATAGGTTCCAACACCCCCCGCGACCCTAGTGAGGATAAAGCGATTCGGAAAATGGATGGAAGTAGAAGTGATTACGTATTTATGTGCATACATTTACACACACACACGCATGGGACTAAATAGTTGCTAAAGTTTGTCAAATATAAAATTGTGATTAATTGTGAATCCATTATGTTGCCATCAAAAGCACATTTTCATTGTTTTTGGTGGTATATTATAGGAAAAAAGGACCGTTCAGATGTTTGAGGCGTCCCGAGAACAAAGGGTTGCCTTCAAGTCACTGATTCTCCCCAAAATATATGATCTTTTCACAAAAAGCTACTTTTTTGCATTGTTTGTTCCAAATGTTTTACTGTTGATTACTGAAAAAAAATGTGAAAAGTTAAAAAAAAATACTTTTTTGTGTGACAAAAGAAAGAAATCCATCCATCCATTTTCCGAATGGATGGATGGAATCGAACCCGGTACCTCTGCACTGTGAAGCCGACGCGCTAACCACTGGACTACCGGGCCGCCCTAAGAAAGAAATGTAATCTTTCATTTGGTAGTTTCTGTGTTTACATCGTTTTAAAACATATTTTTCTTAATGGCTGACAATGAAATACTTAATATTGTGTTTGTGGAATATAATTGAAGCAGAAAAATCTTCCATCCATCCATTTTCAGAACCGCTTCATCCTCACTAGGGTCGCGGGGGGTGCCGGAGCCTATCCCAGCAGTCTTCGGGCAGTAGGCGGGGGACACCATGAATTGGTTGCCAGCCAATCGCAGGGCACACAGAGACGAACAACCATCCACGCTCACACTCATACCTAGGGACAATTTAGAGTGCCCAACGAGCCTGCCATGCATGTTTTTGGAATGTGGGAGGAAACCGGAGCACCCGGGAAAACCCACGCAAGCCCGAGGAGAACATGCAAACTCCACACAGGGAGGCCGGAGCTGGGATCGAACCCGGTACCTCTGCACTGTGAAGCCGACGCGCTAACCACTGGACTACCGGGCCGCCCTAAGAAAGAAATGTAATCTTTCATTTGGTAGTTTCTGTGTTTACATCGTTTTAAAACATATTTTTCTTAATGGCTGACAATGAAATACTTAATATTGTGTTTGTGGAATATAATTGAAGCAGAAAAATCTGCCTGTTTTTATTCAACTCGGACAGAGGTCGGCCATTTTGCGTCAACGTCACATGACCCAGCCAGATAGATAAATAATGATTCTGAACTGTTTCAGATGATGTCCAAGGCACAGGTATGTTCTGTTACATTACATTATTATATAGTACTGGTTTGGGTTTTATTGTGGTGGTTTTAGGTGGATGAAGTCCGGTAAGTCCTTACTGAAGGCGCAGGTTCCAAACGTCAGCCCTGCTACTGCCATTGTCAGATGGTCATAGTTCATATTCATAATTCAAAGCATCATTCGCTGCAATATTAATGTAATGTGGGTGACCAAGGTCACTAAAGTCACTTGTGTACATTCTTTGTCCAGCAGTAGCATGTGCTCAAGAAATTCTGTTTGGGTACAAACCCAATAAAGGATGTTTTGGGTGGAAACTGCGTTTGTCAAATTGAGTTATTTGTAACCGGTATGATTTTTCAAGATATGTGCATAATACGAAAAATGAAACGCTGTATTTTTGAAAGGAAAAAAAAATGTCATCTTATATTAAATAAAAACACGATTCATAGAGAAGCTAAATGCTGGGAGAATCGAAATTAAAACGAGTATTCATGTTGCCCATCCCCGATCTACCATATGCTGTCAACCTTGCAGTAAGTCAGAGGTGGGCAAACTACGGCCCGCGTGCCGAATCCGGCCCGTTGGTCTTTTTTGGCTTCAAATGTTTGTTGCACGACATCAGCTGAGCAACGCTGTCATGTGTGGTGATCTACGGGAGGTTAAGTTAGAGACAGTGAGTGAGTGGAAAGAAAAGCCACCAGGTCTCTTACTCGTCTTATGTTGTAGCAAATAGTCCTAACTTGGTTATATTTTGTATATTTTTTATTTTGTAATTTTTATATACCAGTACTGTATGCTACAGTTTTGGGACAATATCTTGTTGCGCTTGTTGTGTGTTTTGTCACACATGTATGTTGTTAACATACTTGGACGTTCATGCAGGATATATACCACAGTTGTTTCACTGTTATCATTTAAAAAACAAAAATGTATGTTCACACTTTAATGCTTTTGTTCTGTTCAGATTTGGTATGGACTGTCAACATATGCTGTTTTTTTAATATGTACTGTATTTTGTGCTGACCAGTCAAATTTTAGAAATGAATGTGGCCTCCGAGCCAAAACGTTTGCCCACCCCTGCCGCAGTTAAACGCATAAAAGACTCAAGAAGACAAAGAATTGAGCTCACGTTCACACTTGAGCGCAAGCGGCGTCCACCGTCCACTGATGCACGTCCGATATCTGCTGCCACCCACTGGACTGTAGCTGACATCACACGTGTACGTGACTCGCTCACCGGTGGCAAAGGTCGTCCTAGTGATGAACTCATCAGCGAGGTTGGCATGAGACTCGTCCAAATTTTCCGGAGCACTACAGCCACCTGTAGAGTAGAATATTTGCGTAGACTAGAGGATATTTCACCGTGAAATCACAAATACTTCCAGGTGGCGAAACTCAGATGGTACCACAGCTAACAATCCATTTGACCGAGACAGAGTGAGTGAGAATACTGGGGTGTGAATTGCCAGGCTTGCATTCATGCGTTGGCTAAATGTAGCTTTATTTTGGCGGGGCGGGATAAAGCAGTAAGAAGCAACAATTAAATCTTTTGAGGTGTATCAGACAGTGTGCAATCCATCAATCCACATTTTTTTTTCATGGTTTCAGTTCAGGTCAGCAGTAGTCACGCACTTTTCTACCAGCCGGGAGTATATTGACGCCTGTTGTTTACAAACTGGAATTTAATGGAATATTATGTGCACCTTGATGAGCAGCTGAAGTCAGACACTGGGGAACTTTGGGCTCCCACTGGCCTGAGGGACTGCAAGTGACGTGCTGAGGCCCGTCTAACAGGAAACCTGGACTGCAAGTAAAGGTCACCTGGGGCTCCGTACCTTTTCGCCCGCCCGGTGGATTGAATGACCAGCCTCGCTAATCCTCTCTGAGTTGGCCACTTCCGGTGTGGAGCAGGCGGTGTCAACCTCTGCACAAATAAAAATCATGTACTGTATCTTTAAATTGGGTCAAGTTGCCCGGACATGTCTGCATCAGACATCTGTGCTGAGGCCAATCATTTGTTTGTGTTGACTGTATCAGTAAATCTTCATCTTTATCCTGCTAAACTGATAGTTTATCATTTCAATTTCGGTACTCTTGGAGTATGCACGTCACTAAAATATCAACAAAAGTCTTGTGGCGCCACAACCGATCAAGATGATTCAATTAGCAGATGACATGAATCAAGATTGCTCATTACACTTTCTGTGCCATGTCAAGGTCAGTTGAGTACAGATTCTTCTTATGTTGCTTTTGAATGTCAAGATATTATTTTGCTGATACGAAAAGCCATCTCTGATTAAAGTTTGCTCTTGACCAGTGTTATTTTATGTCAGTTTGTTTCTACCACAGTGGCTTAAAAGAGTCACTGAAGAAACTTAACTTAAAGCCAAGTAAATAAAATGTATTCGGGCATACTTTCACATGTGGGGAATTCACCAGTCCATCCAGCCCTCTTACATGTCATGTACGTCGGTCCTTTTAGTGTATATCTGAAAGCAATAAGAAACTCACACCATCATGGTCTTTAGAGCGCTTTCATTAGCTTGAAAAATGTCTCATGATCAGTTTACCCGTCATTGCACAATGCGTAGACCCTCTCCCCAATGAGTGTAGGTCCTTCATAGCGAAACCTTCCGTTAGGTAGATCACCAACATTACCACATGATCTTTCTATTGCAAACGGGCAGGGTACATTAGTCAGTGTGAAGAGGGAAAAAAGCAGGTCGTTTTTCAAGGAAAATACTAAGTAGGCATCTGTAAAGGGAAAATTAACTTAGCTTCAGGACGCCCTCGCGTGGCGATATGTAAAAACTACAACTGTCCTCTAACAAGTTAGCCTTACCAGAACAGTAGACGAACAGGTCGGTCATATTCTTACTTTCGCATTTGAGTGTCAACGCGGTCCAGATTCCATTGACGCACATCACCGAGAGGCTGCCCGCGTATGCGACGAAGTCTTCGGCACACTTGTAGAAAACTTTCTCCCCACTGTCGAACTTGCTTCTGGTCCTCCATTTATTTTGGAGTCTGATGGACGGAAACTGGGGTGGCGCTGAGCATCGCTTCGGAACCTCAGCTATATTTGAAGATGCAATGCCATCCACTCGTTTCACTTCACAAATCAGAATTTGTTTTATTCAAGGAAAACCAACTTACCCGCGTCAAGGAATGAAATGGATAAACAGAGAATGTTCCACACGATGGACCTCATGTTAGATGCGTTCGGGTAAAAAAATGTGGAAAACAAGTAATGGGATGATGAAGGCAGTATTTATAGAGAGTTGTCCCGATACCTCCTACTCACGCACGTGGGCACACGCGCACACACCAACTTGGGCAGGCTACACTAAAATAAAGGCAACGTACTCAATAGAGCAACAGTGGCATACTGTATTTATTTTATTGTATCTTGCAGACATGAAATGACAAATTGTAATGAGGGTGAGAATATGTTCTTATTTAAATTCCAACACATGAAATTAGGGAAATACATTGCCTGAAATGCAAGAACGCAAATGTAAGACCATCCAAACAGGGGCGGAGCTACAAAGTGCCCAGGGGTGACCATGACAACAGCAACACTCAGAGAAAATGTTTGTTTTGTGATTTTTCCACCTTTTTCACGTGGATGCAGTATTCTTTGGCTGTAATGATACTTAAACTCATGTTTTTTTACATCAACTGCGTATGGTTTCCTGAAATAAAATGCACACATATACAGTATCTTATACCAGTGTACACACGCACACATAATACAAACAAGAATGGATCTAAGACAATTTTTTTTTTAGAATTGTCAAGAATTAAGGCATTTTTATGTCATTGTGCATTTGAGAGACGGTTTGAGTGAGTCATTGATCGCAGAATGCAAAATGGGGGCAGCCGCCTCTGACAACTGATCACTTTGATCGGTTCTTACCTCGTGAATGAGTGCATGAGACAGAAGTCCACAAGGAGTACACAAAATCTAAGCCATTGGCATTATAGTAAATATAGCTCCGCAAAACATTGCTTTTTACATTGATTTGTTCCGGCTTGATTACCAGTGTTCTGGATGCGTGAATTTGATTTCATCAAACCCCTCACTGTGTTGTTTCATATTCCACTGAAAATGTTCCACAAAATCGACGTCCGATATGTCGCAGTGCATGTGCTTCCAAAGTAGTCTTGAATGACACTCGATGAGCACATACAGTATAATCTGGTCATTAAGCGCTGCGTCAGAACAACAAGCAGATTAAAGTCCTCAAACACATGTGCCTCTCCTCGTCCGATGCAAGTCAATTGAATTGAATTGAATACAACTTTATTGTCAAATGTGCTGTACGTATGTAACATACAGCACAGATGAAATTTCTTCCCCCTCAACATAAAACAAGAGGCAAGCAATCGGCTGTGAATACGGGTGTGCGCTTAATTCAAGTTAGCAACGATTCGTAATTGTGTTTCTGAATAAGTGAAAACCATCAGCAATTGACGCAAATGGTTCACACAAAGGGCATACCTCTATCGTGGCACTGTGCATCTTAACACTGTCATTGATTCAATTCGACTGATCATTGATAGCCTGTAAAATAAACACATTTGTTTGCCGGATGCCAGAATGTATTCATCTTTAGATGTGCGATGAAACTAAGCGTAGTATGTAAGAAAGTCTAAAATCGTGACTGGTCATCCTTTCACCGTGATCATTCTAAGTACAGTACTTCAAAATGCTCATTGTAATGTTTCATACAAAGGCACAGTTGTTTGGTTTATTCGTGACAATAATGTGCATGAACGTGTCCTTAGTTACATTTGATGTACTGGTACTGCACAGATACATTTCAGCGAACAATGATTGTCTCAGCATTAGAAAAAGGATGAATGGCTCTTTACGAGCGCCATTTGCAAGGTTCGCATTGAATTTCTAGTTCATATAGGTAGAGGTCATCATATTACATATTCCTATAATGGGTTACCTCTTATTAACAAGGTCAAGTGTCAGACATTAGAGACAACAAAGATACAGACCAGCAGGGACAAAAAACAACTCTCAGCTGACCAGCATGAACGCCGCTGCCGAGGAATATCATTCAACAACCGCAGTGACTCGCAAAAAGAAGACAGCACATGCAAACACTTCTGTCTGCTTTGACAACGTCCCTGAAATCTGATCTTTTTTTTCCACAACAAAGCCAAGTTGCTTTGATTTTGGGGTTTTTTTGTGTGCTAGGAGTGCCATGAAGTCAAATCAAGGTTGTTCCATTAAGTATTGATTGCTAAAGCAAAATCGAAAGTAAAATAATACATATTGCAGAGTGTATAATGACAGCGAAAGGAAATGCTAATTATGAGTTTCCACTCAATGTTTGACGACACATTTGATAATCCATAGGTCAGGGGTGTCCAAGCTACGGCACTTTTCAGCTGCTTGCGCCATAAAATAAAAATGACATGACACGGCTTGCAAGGCTTGTTTTAGGAAAAAAAAATATATGGAGGTGGCCAGAGAAAGGAGGTTTTCAAAAAATAGCTGCCACTACTGTTTATGTATACTCTAGATATGCAAAGCTGCACAAACTATTTACAACTAAAATCATTTTAAAATTCTCTCAAAAACACTGGCAAAAAAAAGATAATTCAATCTTAGAAGCGAAAATTCTTTCACTTTCTGCTAGGTCAAGGTCCGATTTATGAACACGTCACATTTATCATCCTCAAGTAATCGTTTTAACAAAGGTCAGTTTGATCGTTTTGGTTCTGAATGTGGAGATGGGATTCGGCTGCTGTTCAGTGCATTGCTTTAACTAGACTACTGGGACACGAACCCGTGGCCATCACAAACTTATGAAAATCTCTAAACTATTTGCCTTATCACCTTTAAAGGAGCATTTTGTTTTCAAAATACCTAGAAAATATAAACAGCATATAGATTGCTTGCTTGACTGACTTTGGCGTGTTTAATCAATTGAAGCTGATGAATTTCAAAGCTGCCCTTGTCCATTTTTACATATGCGGGCCTCAAACAAAAACATTTTGGACACCCCTGCTCCAGGTCGCTTACCTATTTGCAAACATTAAATGGACGGAGTCTTTGTTTGTATGGCAGACCTGTACAGCGATTTTGTTGAAGTTGCATGTGGCAAACAAACAACAACTTGTGGTGGTGCAAGCGAAAGGTACATGTGGTGCAAAGGCGGGCCAAACATTTGGTCAGCGCTGCACAAAGGTCGAGACTAAATGAAAGAAACTTTTCTTCAACTGCCAACACAGTCGTCTGTGTCTCCTGCACTGAAGCCGTTCAGGCAGTCCTGCAAAGACGCAACGAGAGCAAGCTGAAGATTTCATGAAAACCACACCACACCAAGTGGGCACAACTTGTCCTAATTTTGACATGTGAGCTCACCGGTCAGGGTGAAACACTGTCTGGATGGCAGTGACAAATAAACCCATTTCATTCATTTTGGTTTCACCCTCTTCCCAAATTCAACACTGACCTCTCTTTCTCGCAGCTCCACGCCCTCCGATGCCTCAGAGAACGGCATGCCGGGTAAAACGGGAGTCTGGGACAAGCGAGGCTGCGGTTGGTTGTCGACGCTGTAGAGGCGAGGTCGTTTGATCTGGTCGTGGCTGGACAGTGGCGTGAAGCTATTCCTCCGGTAGAAAGCTGGTGGAAGGCCTCCCTTTTCTTTGTTCTATACGGCGACGGCAGACAGAAACCATGAGACCTAGGTAACATATTTTCACACCTCGTCAAACGAGTCTGCGTATATATTTTTTTTTTACCCATTTAGCTCGGGAAATAACCTGTAACCCTGCGCTGACAAGTCAGTTGCTAAACGACCTCCCAAAGTGACAAACAAAAAAAAGAAAGGCACCTTGAGAGTGTTTTCTCTGCAGCTAAGGGAAAAAAAAGGGAAGATGCCAGCAAGTTTTGAAAAGCGAGGGAAAACATGACATTGAACTATGCAGAGAAAACATCAAGCTGCAGCTTTGGCAGGTTGTGCGGCGACAATCTGCCAAAATCCCAAAGAAATTGAGAGATGCAACCACGCAAGTTCCGACACCATCTCCCCAAGGTCTGAAACACGGTGTGCTCTGGAAGCCGGAAAGCCACTGTTCAGGTTGCTCCCACCCCTGTCAACAAGTCTTTCTCTGTACATGTCCCTCAATATGTTCATGTAAAGCACTCACACTGTCTAGGACTCCGGGCTGAACGGCTCACTGCAAATAACACACAATTATAACCAGGACACAAATATGGAGCTGTTCCTAAAAGAAGTAGTAATGTGCCAGAAAGGTAGCAGAGGCAGAATGGTGTGAGCTGGGACAAAAAAAAATATATAGATACAGTGCAGCAAAGTAAAAAAGAAATACATTTGACAGTTGAAACTCAACTGGTAACCGTCTTGACGTTGCATTGCAACTTTTGTATTGAGGCGTGTGCTCCATTGGTAGCACATGGCCTCACATGTTTTTGTTTCTTTTGAGAGCCTCGTCTCAAGTCATCATTAAGGAACATCGTCTTGCATTCTGGGCCGGTGGCTGTATTAGATCACACCCGCATGAATTGCCATTTCTTTTCTTTTTTTTTGTAACCAAATGGAGTGATGCATCAAATGGTCTGATTCTGAAGTTCATGTGTGACGTTTTCAGGCGACACATACTCACGAAGAAACCTGCCACCCAATTCCTAATAAGACATAATCAAAAGCTTACTAATGGTCTGTCCATGTGAATGTTGACAGCCTCCACCTTGAGGTCAAAAATATCCACTTTACAACCTAGTGGCGGGGGGGAAAAGAAAAGATGTCTCAATACGTGTACCACAAATGGTTACCGTGCATGTCAGGTTCAGCTGACTCGAAAACAGCGAGGGGACTTACCATATGCCACTGGGGTGAGTTTGAGGACAGTGTGCAGGGGACACTTCAAGTATGGCAGGTCATCTGTGACAAAGCAGTACAAAGGGTCAACTTTCTTTGTTGTGCAGAGTGGCAAACCGCTTTCTGTAGCCTGTGGGATGTGTTCAAACGACAACGCTACCATCCTTGGGATAGGAGGGAGGGTGAAAAGCAACCAAAGCTGGTTTTTGTCCTCCATACGCTTTTCATTTGTCTGTCCATGCCCAATTGTGACTCGGACCATCCGAGTCATACAAAAATACACTTCTCTTTATAAATATGTAATGCATTGCTCTAGCTGGATGACCCGTTTGTCTCGTCTTTGGTGTTGTTCAACCCCAACCCAGAAGAATCATGTGAACTGGAATCGCTTCTATATTTTCAGAAGTGAAAAATAATAACTCAGGCAATTAGTTTGATTGGTGAAACAGAGGCTTCTCCCCATATTATATTCTCATGCTTCTCTACCAGCGCTCTTGTCCAGGAAGTAGGCGAGCAGGCAGCGCATAACGGCCTGATGACAGATAACCAGCACGTTGCCATGTCGCTCCAGCTCCATGATCACCGGCTCCAGCCGCTGCACCAAGTCCTGGTAAGACTAAAGCCAAAAGAAAAAGTACATTCAGCGTCCAGTTAAAAAGCAAGAGGTGAGCTTGACTCATTCATGACTCAAATGAAATGTGCAATTACTTCTCCTCCAGGATAGCGGTAGTGATACTTGTCCTGGTACCTCATGGCGTACTCCTCTGGGTAGGTTTCCTCAAACATTTTGTAAGTCATCTCTTCGCACACTCCCTGAAACCCAAAGCAATCAAACCCTAACCACCGATGACTGCCTCCAAGTGCGCCTTTCTCTTTAGATGACATACAGCATCAATCTCGTTCAGGATCTTCCACTGCTCGTAGGGAACACCAAGCTCCTCCGCAGTTTGAATGGTGCGCCGCAGCTGACTGGTCCAAACTTTCAGGTCTGACAGACGATGTTCGTCCACAAAACCTTTCAGTGCCACAGCAAACTGAAAAGGACGTGGTGTTAGCATGTAGGAAAATAACAAGCCAGGCCAAAACAAATTCTCAATTCATCAAACCGTATTAGAAGCACACGTTAAAAGTTGTAGTGCGCAAAGGCAATCGTGAGCTCAGCACCTGTTTGCCTCGGTCTGACAGCTCAGAATCTCCACCAATGCGTCCTTGCAGATTGTGATGGCTCTCTCCGTGTTGGCAGATGTAGATGGAGTGCGAGTGCACGTGGATGTTCATGAGGTAGTAGACAATTTTACTCTGAATGTAATCCTGCACCCTGTTGACCAGGAACCGACGGCCGACATTGATGACCTGAATAAAGGACAGGCCTCTGCAAGCACAAAATGACGACGGCGGACTCTGAGGCTCACAGAAACAAACAGTAACTGAATTAGTTGGAAAAAAAAAAAGTTTCAAAGTCTGAAGAAGAAAAATCTTGTGCTTTTGCTGCAGTGTCTCCAATTGACAATGACTACCAATACCTCGAGTTTTCACCAAAAGGGTAGTGGAAGTGGATGAATACCCCCATTTCTCTGAAGTATACAATTATGTCGATGAAAGTGTACGTAAATTGCAACCTAATGTCGAACTTGTATCTCTCCCCCTGCTGGCCAACTTGTGTAATATCACAATAATTTTTTTAATGTTTTTAAGGAATAAATGGCACACGTTCATGTCTATGCCGTGTAAAACATCCTACTTGTCATGGTCATCTGGATCCAAAGGTTGGTAAGTTACTTTATAACACTCTATCCTCTTGAGAAAATCATCCATGACACTCTCTCTGTCCCTCTCTGGGTAGTCTGGACTGGACACCTTCACTTCCTAAAAAATTGGAGGTGGGGCAGAACATAAATAATAATGAACAGAGCATTATGATGCCAGAATGGGACTTGTAGTTTGCATTGAAGCATCAAAATGAATATGTGGTTTGCTTTTTCTGTCTTCTAAAAACACGTTCGTTTTGCTTTCATTACCAGGATGTTTGCAGCGATGACATCCGGATCATCACATACAGATTCCACAAAAAACACCTGACAGAAGGAAAGAAATATTACAGTATATGTGTACTGTGATCTGACAATGTATTATCCGGGGGGTTTTGACCTTGTACGCATTAGTCTTTGCAAAATTAAGGATGAGCTCCCGCCTCTCCCGGGTGGTGTTGGTCGCGTCAAATACCTGCACGAAAAAACGAGGCATTCAGTCCAAATGAAGAAAGACCTGAGGCATAGTGCTCAGTTTTCTTACAGCAATCTGCCCTCCTTCCTCGTTTAGGTAGGACTTGACATCTTGTAGTGCCACCAGAGCACACTGTCTGTTAAAAACAAAGTTTTATGAATGCCCCTGCAAAGCACAGCCAGTTTTATTTGTTATACGTCAAAGTAGTTTACGAGCTTGCTAGTCTCGTTTTACGCACTTTCTTATTTGCATGGCTTCTGCGTTGTCATGTCTGAAAAAGTCATAGGACTTGTATGACTTCACGGCTTGTCTCCTATAAACTCCAAGGTTGAATACTGTGGAGAAGACATGTGAGAGTGTTAGAGCGCAAAAACTGTTCTGGGCGGTGACCTTCATTTCAGCTGCGCCCTCCGAACCGGTTCACCTGCATTGCAACAGAGTACAACTACAGAGATATGCAGTTTTGACATGGACACAATCACATTCCTCACATACAGTTCAAGAAGCGACGACCAGAAGTTTACAATTTACAACAAGGGAGTAACAGTATGTGCGTGATTAAGAATGGAACCCGAGAAAGAAAGCTCTTTGGTTTGTTTTGCCAGATAGATTCAAGGACATAAGGGAGGGAGGGAGGGACGGAAGGAAGGGGGGAGTGGTACTCCCCTCCCCCATTTAGCTAACACACCTTCTAACTCCATTTCTGTTACTTAATCATTGAAAAACTGCCCACTAATGCAATGTTGCTTTGGTTTTTATTACCAGTAAGTTCACTGGTATGTTGGCTTAATGAAGTGGTTAAGTTTCATGTCGGAATTTGTCCACACATGCTCATAATGCTTCAACAAAGCTGCACTGGATGCGCAATGCACACAAAAGACATGAGAATCAAAACATGGGCAATTTATGAAGCAACATTTACCTGGGAATCAGTAATGTGATATGTTCAAAAATCTAACCGTGACACGGAGCAGAAAGTGGAGCAAACCGTTTTTGCGAAACTAATCTTTAGTCACGGTGGTGTTATGAAGAGAATTGTTATTATTTTGGCTGCTAATAGCTGTTTTGCTTTTAGCATATCTAGAAAAATCTCCGCAAAACCAACATCTTTTTCCCTTTTCAAATAGCATTGCCGACCGACTGTGTCAAATCTTTTAGTTGACATACTGGGTCACTAACAAAATGCGTGGTAAGGCACAAATAGCCCGTGGTTCATACTTTTGACTCTGTTAGGTTAGTCATATCATGTTTGAGTGTTGCTCAGCTAAATGCAAGCAATTCAACGTCAAGAAGCAAGTAATTCAGCCAAGCAGCTAAGAAGGAAGAAGGCTAGTCATTGGTTCAAGTACTTGTTAGCTAATCAAAAAAGTCACAAGGACTCGGCCAAGCAAGTGAAAGGATAGACAGTTTTGTGCTCACCATTTCAGACGCTTAATATTATAGTTTAAAAAAAAACGTTTAAATAATTGCTACTACTGTATTTAGTAGCTATACCATATTTAGAAATAGTTGTCTTTCATCTTTTTTCAACAGATGAAGACATGAACTCTGAAAGAGAAGCAGGATGCGATGAAGACAGTGAAGGCGACAAGGCAAATGTTACGGTGCTACAAGATAGAAGAGAAGGCAGACCAAGTGACAGCTATTCCCAGCAGTTTCACCTCGCGAAAAAAAAAAAAAAAAAGAAGACGAGCACACAAGTGTGGAGATCTTTCTTTTTACAAGACTACATTTAATTCCAAGGTACTTTTCAAATAATATCAGTTGAAAGGGGGGAAAAAGTCACTTCTTTTGACTCATATGCGCTATCACTATCATTGCAGTCTTAGAACTTTTTAGTACCGGTACGTTTCGTGGGGTCAGGCACGCATGATAATTCATTTTGGTGGTTTACGTTTACAGCTAGTAAGTGTTTTAGTCAAGTGAAGTTTCAGAATCAACCAAGCGAATGAGCGTTTGTGACATGACGTAAAACTCAGTAGGCTTTAGATTTACTCATGACTTGATACCTACCTTTAGTCGGCACTCCAATCCAGTTGAGGTAGCGCGTCAGCTTCTTGGACATGTAGGTTTTCCCCCGAGCAGGCAGCCCAATCATCACAATCACAGTTGGAGAATTGGTCATGTAGGAGGCCCAGGCTGAGACGATAAACAAGCCTTAATAGTTTGCACAACGGCGGAAGGATAAGTTGTCAAGCGAAACAACAAAGTTGCCACCGCACTTCCTCTTTTTCACTTGGTAGTTTTAAATGGCTGTTCTTCATGTGCTATCCGTTCAATTATTTGCATGTGAGAGTGACAGCTTATGGCGCGCTCCAAAATAAAATTTGGGTGACATCGCTGCCATAGGATAGGGGGACTCCATCATACACTGAGGAACCCTTTTTCATCAATATATTTATGTAAACAAAGGCATGCTGAGGAATAGCAAGTCAATGCTGTAGTATAACATTCAGACAAATATTTCACTCACACCTGCATGTCTGTTGGGTGACTTTTTAGCCAATGTGATTAGTCACCTAGTGGAGCTTAGGAGAACAAAACATCACATGGTAATTAAGAAAAGTTAAAAAAAAAAAAAAAAGCAAACAAGAAAGACAAATGCACAAGAGCAAATACCTCACCAGACCAGACTCTTAATCGTTAAGGCAGTCAAGATCAGCTCCTTCAGAAAAATCATTCATCCAATAATTTTAGATACATCATTCTAGACCATAGGTGTCAAACTCTGGCCCGCGGGCCAAATTTGGCCCGTGGTGTAATTATATTTGGCCCGCAAGGCAATACTAAATGACTATTAGAGCTGGCCCGCCGGTATTATGCAGCGCATGTAACGCTAATACTACAAATCACAGAATGCTCAGCTGGTGTTTTGGCGCTTCCATCGGGACCAATTAACACTCTCTCCGTTGTTGACAGTATACCTCGCTACCTCACGCAACTACTGGCACTGCGCTACCTCTCCCAAAAATGGCGAAAAAAAAGGCAGGAAACAGGACCTTTCTGGACAGGTGGGAGACAGAATATCTGTTTATAAATCTAAAAGACAAACCTGTATGTCTTGTATGTGGAGCCAACGTGGCTATAAACAAGGAGTACAATATACGACGACACTATGAAACAAAACACCACGACAAGTACAAGGACATGGACACGACTCAGAGGCGCCAGAAAGCGGAGGAGATGAAAAGACGTTTGGCGCCACAACAGACTATGTTTCAAAAAGCCACATCGCAAAGTGAGGCTGCTGTAGCGGCTAGTTTTGTTGTGGCGGCAGAAATCGCAAAATCAGCACGGCCCTTCAATGAGGGAGAGTTCGTGAAAAAGTGCATGATGAGAGTTTGTGATCTTGTGTGCCCAGAGAAAAAGAAAGCAATTTCAAATGTGAGCCTGAGCAGGAACACAATCGCTGCTCCCACATGTGATCTTGCCACCAACCTATTTGAGCAGCTGATGGAGAAGGGAAAAGATTTTGTTGCATTCTCCCTTGCTGTGGACGAGAGCAGCGACACATGTGATACTGCCCAGCTGTCAGTCTTCATCCGTGGAGTGGACTCAAATATGTGTGTTACGGAGGAACTTTTGGGATTAAAATCAATGCATGTCAACACCACAGGAAAGGACATATTTGAAGAGGTTTCCACCTGTGTCACTGAAATGAAGCTGCCTTGGGATAAACTTGTGGGACTAACGACAGACGGCGCGCCAGCAATGTGCGGTCAAAAGAGTGGACTGGTGGGCAGGGTTCGGGAGAAGATGCGGTTGGAGAACTGTGCAGGTGAGCTAACCGTTTACCACTGCATCATACATCAAGAATCACTGTGTGGCAAAGCCCTATAGATGGAACATGTTATGACCTCAGTAACACAAGTAGTGAATTTTATAAGAGCAAAAGGTCTGAATCACTGCCAGTTCAAGTCTTTTCTGGAGGAATGTGGTTCAGAATACGAGGATGTGCCGTATCACACAGAAGTGAGATGGTTAAGCAGAGGGAAAGTAATGAACCGATGTTTTGAGCTGCGTGAGGAAATACGTCTGTTCCTGGACAGCAAAGGGAAAGACACTGTGGAGCGCCGTGAGCCAAAGTTTTTGTGTGAACTGGCCTTTCTTTGTGACATCACAAACCATCTCAATGCGCTAAACCTGCAGCTTCAGGGGAGGGAACGTATCATCACAGATATGTACGCCGCAGTGAGGGCCTTTAAAACTAAACTGTTCTTGTGGGGGAATCAGATGCTCCAAGGAAACCTGGGCCATTTTCCCTGCTGCCAAACCATTTCAATGCACATCTCTACCGCCGTGTTTCCACGTGCACAGTTTGCTGATAAACTCAGCGTACTCAGTGTTGAGTTTGCCCGGCGTTTTGCTGACTTTGATGTCAAGAAATGTAGGTTTGAACTGCTGAGCAATCCGTTTGCAGTTGCTCTGGAAAATGCACCAACCAACCTTCAAATTGAGCTGATTGAACTCCAGTGTAGTGACACACTGAAGTCAAAGTACGATGCTGTGGGTGCTGCACAGTTTCCACATTTCATCCCTGACACAATGCCTCAGCTATGCACCCAAGCTGCTAAGATGCTCTCCATGTTCGGCAGCACTTATCTATGTGAGCAACTATTCTCCTCGATGAAGATGATCAAAACAGCTCACAGAAGACGTCTGACTGATGAACACCTTTGCTCGATCCTAAGGATTTCCTCAGCTCAGAGCCTGACCCCAGACATCAATGAACTGGCATCCAAGAAGAGATGCCAGGTATCTGGCTTGAACACTTCAGAGTAGATCCATGTGTTTCAAACGGAGTAATAATTCATGTTTTCTTTGAGCACTTTCTTGCTTCTTCTCCAAGGCATGGGCTGAATGGTTGCACTTTCATTGAAGGATATTATTGTTAGTTAATTTATTATTAGCCTGTGGAAAAAGGTTACTGTTGAAATTTAAATCAGAAGGCTGCAAATAAAAAGGCATACCATTTTCATTTCAATTTTATTTAAGAAATAAATGCCATTGATGTGTTTTTTTTTATTTGAAATTCGATTGTGCAGTATTAAGCTATATATTGTGAAGTATTCAACTTTGCTTGTTCCATATTCAGTGTTTAAGCAAAACGTGTTGTGTCCAAATGCACAGGTTCATTGTTATATCTGAAGGAAAAATTTAAATAAATATCAATGTTGGCCCGCGAGTTTGTCCAAGTTTTAAATTTTGGCCCACTGTGTATTTGAGTTTGACACCCCTGTTCTAGACAATCGCATTTTGCGTCGTTCTGAGTAAGACTCACGAGTGGTACTTCACTTGGGTTATTATACAACGTTGAATAGTTAATACTTAATTTAAGGACCTCAATTGAGTCCACCTTTCGCCCTTGAGGCACAGAGAGACAACAGACCACTTACAGCACTTTTTCTCAGTCCTTTTGGACTCCATTGAGCCGTCTGCCGTGTCCGCTGGTCTCTGATGCCGGGCAGCCATGGCGAGTCAGCTTGCTGATGTTCCCTAGTCACTGTCGTGATGAAGTCAGCATCTTTCTGTGGAGGACCGGATGGATGTTGATAGCATTCAAGATTCAGAGCAGGACAGCCCAGTGCACAAGATGTTTAGAAGCAGGATGTGATTGTGGACAATTGGTGAAAATAACAGTTTACAAGTAGATACCCAGTGCTTAATAATGTGTCAATTTACTGATCATTTAGTAGACAAGTCAATATTAAATACTGTACACATTTGGAATCGCATCACAAATAGATGATCAATTGCAGACTATGAATAATAAACAATCAGCAATACAAAGTTACTGGATATAAATTGTGGGATTAAATTGGGCACTATACAGGGAAAATCCGTGAAAGTTATCACCTCGAAAATACAACATTAATGCGCAAGTAATGCCCGTCACACTTCAAAGCTGCTCGAGACTTTACTACGTTATCGGCCGCAGAGTTTCTCATTTCAGTTTTAAACAATACCTTATGGTGAAAGAACAAAGCGTTTGACAGTGCTGAAAGAAAGAGCAAACTGTGAAGACTCACCTGGTCCACGGCAGGTGTCGATCAATGTTCGTTTTTTCTTTGTTCAAGTACAGTATTCCCATCAGTTGGCAACACCTTCCTCTCCTCGGATGTTTTCTGCTCCTCCTTCTGGTGTCTTAGCAGGAAGTATAGCCTGTTCAAGTGCACCCTCACAACAACTACGATATCCGGCAAAAGCGACAAATTAAAACAAACTATCGCCATCATTTATGAACACGGTTTCTTTCTTATCCTCCAAATTTAAGGTACGGTAAATTTACATATTCAACTAGAGGGGCGCTCGAGGGCCACATATAGATTTTAAGTGTCCACTCTGTGATGTTCAAACTGCTAGATTTTAATGTATTTTGTATTTTTCACTTCACTTTGCCACCAGCCCACGCCGTCCCCGACCATAGCTGAACATGCATGCAACACGCAGCTGTTGTGCAATGTGCACTGTCACAACCAAACATTTGCCATGGCTGCTTCGTTTCTAGCATATACTGTAGTTTATTTGTGTATGAAAAGTGCCAAACATGAAATGTTACCAATTTGATGTTGTCTTTTTGGGGAAGGTACACTCAATTAAAAATACAGTACATGTATATGAGTGGTGTTCAAGTTTTGGCAGTGGTGTTCTCGGCCAGGGATGCAGTCGCATGGTGGGAAACTCACCATTACAATGTATTCTTTTTTTTTTCTTTTTGACTTGCGAGAGTACAAAACAAAATTGTCGATCAGAAGATTGTAAGAATTCATCATGATAAATGAATAAAGTACATTTTGAAACCAACGTATCACTTTTATTGTGAAGGTGATTTGGCGCTTGTTATACAGGTCATGTACGTACTGTACTGTATTTCTCAAAGCAAACGGCTCGGGGCGGTATGTACATTATGACGCAAGGGGGCGCTTTTGTCAGAAACGAACGTATCATGAATAAACTGACGCATGTTCGCAACATCAAAGTCGAAGGACTTAAAAGTACTGTATATCCATCCTATCCTTTTGCTTCAGTCGCCCTTGATTTCTTAGATGAATAGCATGTTTCTGACATATCTGAAATCGTCTACCTTGAAAGAGTGCTCGCAGTCTGTCAGAATGATGTGTGTACAGCTTGGTCACTTCGTGGATTTGCAACTTGATTCAGGTATGGGCTTTGATTGAGACATAACAAATCCTACATCCTATCGAGAGGCCATTATTTTCTGTTAATTAGGGATTGCGGTGCAACACACTATTCTTTTTCTCCATCTGACCTGTCGCATCACCGGTTATTTAAAAGGCATATATTTAGCAGAAAATACAGAGACGATTTAATTTCTTTTATTAAAAAGAGTCGATATTAGAAGAAATTTGACATTTTGTTTCAACGTACTGTATACCAAAGGTAAAAAAAAAAAAGACACTTCAAACATTTAGTGGGATTCCACTTTAATTCGACAAGTCCAGTCTATTCAAAATGTCAGGTCTGCGCTCAGAAGAAACCAGCCTCATAGTGTCAAAGTAATACATCAAAACATTAACCAAACCATCAGCTGTAATATATGTGCTTACGGTAGTTTGTAACGTTTTGCTCACTTGTGTTGCGCCACCACCAATGATGAATTACAGCCATGACGTCAGAATTGGCGCGCGTGTCTTTGTCGTTCACTCTTACCAAAATCAGATTTACCACTGAAAGAAATGCACCAGTACAATATTGCGCGAAACGGCATATGGAAACATCTGTCTTCAAAGTTGTGCCTTCACAACATGTGCCCATTTTAGCCCTTGGAAACTCGGGAAGGACAGGTAAGCAAATTGCTCATTGACTCTTAATCATCATGAGAAGGAATAAGGGTTGAACGTACTTTCTCGAACACCTCAGAGACTAGACGCTCCACATTTACAAAACCCGTTTAAAGGAGTACTCGTTCGAGATCTAAATATTGAATGCCATGCGTTAACATTAGTCAGAATAACATACCTAATCTGAATGTGACCAGCTACTAGTGTAATAAAAAAAAAAGACGCAAAATGATGACCAGGACATGTAGCAAAGGGATGTTTAATGATTTCTTTGGAGAATGAAATGCACATGTCCACTGTTGATGTAATACAAATAAAATAAAATCAACAACAATGGGGTGCACTGCCAACATTGACAATTCAATGTTATTTTGCTTTGAATCAAAATTGGGCAGGACATGATAATTGGGAGTGTAACGCGGGGACTGACCAGTTGGACACGAGTGAAGTCTGTCAAGTGGCTCGACCCTTTCATCAGGCTTCAGGCCCGGCTACACGTGTGTACCGTTGGAGGTGCTGCAAAAAACTTTTGCTAAGACTTTTAAGTACATTAAATAATAAAACCACCTAAAAAATGTTTACAAAATCTCAAATGACACAGATGTTGATGACCACTGCCGTCTTGGCACAAAAGGAAATTCCTTGCAGCACCATCTGTGATTAGAATTACAGGCCTTTTAGCTAGAAGTCAGAGGATGTGTCATATGGATGAGGAGTATCACAGTTAGTCACGTTTTAACTAGAGCTGTCAGTTTAGCGCGTTATCGGCATTTATTTAAATCAATTAACGTGATTAATTTTTTTATCGCGAGATTAATGCGGCAACACGTCAGAGCGGATGTTACGTTGCTTTATAAATAAACCGGAAACAAAACAAGCGTGCTGCACAGGTCAACGCCCATGTCTGTTTTGCCAGCCATGGCAGCGCGAGACACTGAAAACGGATACTTAAAGAGTTTATGAATGGAAAGTTTACTTTTAAAAAGTTGCCAGATAGTTCCACTGACAAGACCAAAGTTACCTGGATGTTTTGCAGTCGTAAACTGAGCTATCATATAGCACGTTGAGTCTGAAATACCACTTAATGGCCAAGCACACAGCAGATGTGTGAGTACTCCGCCCCCTCGTCTAAGACAAACAGCTAATGGATCATTTCAAAGCGAAGAAAATGGATAACACGATGAAGAACAAATTTGCTGAAGCCATAGCTAAATGTATGGCTACTGCATGCAAGCCTGTCAACATTGTCCACAGCTAGACTCAAGCTGAAATCATTCGCATTGCATCTAATGACTCCACTACGGCTTGCCAGCGAGATCCTCCATTACAAGCTATGTACAGAAATTGTACGTAGCCAAGAAGGCTAAGGTACACCAAGCGGGAGAAGACACTGTTTTGGGAGAGAAATAAGAGACTAGGTCAGGGGTCGGCAACCCAAAATGTTGAAAGAGCCATATAGGACTGGAGCTGCCATATAGGACTGGAGCTGCAAAAAAAGCCTTCTATAAAACTTACAATGAAGGAAACACATGCTGTATGTATGTAGGAGATGGGACGGTCACGGGATTGTTTGTTATTCATTCCTTTGTTGTGTGTTCACAAACGCCCCTAGAGAATTTATTTTGTAATTTCCTCGCTTGATTTTTTGTTTTGGTGCATTATTTTCGCTTTTCTTAGTATCAGTGAAGTGATCATTAATTTCCGTTTTTCTGAGGCTCTCTTTGAACGCCTCTCGAGTCGAACGAATAGAGAGAATGCACGGAGTCTGACGCAGACGTGTCTGTGTTTGTCGAGACTATTAAAAGAATAAATAGTGTAAGTTTTAAAAAAACAACACCACAGCTGTCCTTTTTCGGAACTGCAACATGTATCTATTTGAGCTATATTAGCCTACTATCAAAATCTTTTTCCATCATTTTTTATAAAGCTCCAGGGAGCCACTAGATGTCGCTAAAGAGCCGCATGCTGCTCTGGAGCCGGGTGTTGCCGACCTCCGGACTAGGTTGATGAGCCTCTGGTGAATAAAGAGCAGGTAGACCGTTGAGTATGATGTATGCCACTGACACGATTGTTACTTGTTTGGAACTACACTGTATTTTGTGTGGAAGGTGACCATGTTCCGTGTCCATATAAATAAAGGGGGTGGAGCTTCTCTGTGTTCGTCTGACAGTGACGGTGCGCTGAGGCATATCGAGAGTTCAGCGGTGCAGTGGTAGCGACCACGCTGAAAATAAGAAGTGTTGTGCCTCGAACCAAATGTAGTCATCCCAAATGATGTCTACACAAAAACCATAGAGAGACTTCCGCGCAAGAAGGACCAACAGAATCAACATAGCCTGACTGCTGTGTTCAAAGCAAACTTGAGAAAAATGAAGTATGCAACCATGGCTTAAATCCACTACAGGCTGAGTACTAGTTTACCTTAAATGTGCACTTTAAATTTTATATTGCTCTGTTTTGATTCTATAAAAAGAGCTGTTAAAGGAGCTGTTGTGTGACGAAATATTTTTTTCACTGTTGTTGATGGACAGTAATATTGTGTGAGAGATTGTGTGAATAACTGCTCCAAGTGAAAAATGTTCATGTAAAATTGTTTCAGTAAAACTTTGCATTTTGCACATAGAAAACTGATCCGCGATTCCATGTTGATGAGAGCATGAAAACGGGGAAAAAAATAGGACAAAAAAATAAAAGGAATTTCAGAAACGTTAAAAAAATGTGAGTAATCATGATTAATTTTAAGTTAATTTGAGTTAATTGTGACAGTTGCATTTTTAATCAGATTAAATATTTTAATCGTTTGACAGCTCTAGTTTTAACACAGCTGAGTGTTTAAAGTGGAGTCAAAAATTGATGTCTGCTTTGCACCAAAATCTATGCATGAACCAGCTTGTGGATTTGAACAATATTATAATTGGTTCACATTAGCGATTGGTGTAAATTTCCATTCAATTTGTAGTGGTTCTTCTGACTTTGAGCTTTCAACCTGAGATTTAAGTGGATAAAGACAGTTCACAAGTGAGAGAAACATTCATCCTTCATGCCAAGAAAGCCTTACGAGGCAAATAGTAAAACGACTTGACATTGGGCATGTCCTGCACTGCACGCACCGATAAAATTCCATTTCATTATTGCTTTTGCATTGCCATTCCAGTGGTATGAAAACTCCTACACACTCACGTGGTCTGGGTAAATGGGAATGACATATCAAGTGGAGGGTGTCTTGGTCCCCTGTGTCACATGTTGCAGCTAAAGTTATAACGATTCGGTGAACAAAAGAAAAAATAAAGACGAGGAAACTTGATCTGAGGTGAAAGTGCAGTGATCAAGTTGGAATGTGCTGCAAAATGCATACGTGCAAGACATTCCTCCAAAGCTCATTGGCTGAGCAGTGCTTCCCAAAATACCACCTCAAAACAAACCCAACAAATGTAAGACTTAAAAATGATGACATTCACAGACACAGACTATGTAGTGTGCGTTTGTGAGACAAGCTAAGGGGGGGTGAAGTCAAAAATGATTGAATCAAGTGATAATATAACCTGACAGGGCATGTACTTGATCTATTCATTAAAAAAAAACAAAAAAAAAAAACTATCTTGGGTACTGAACACACAGCTCTTTCTAACAAATAATCTGGTATACAACATTTACAAAATGATCATAATAGTGTATTATTTATACTATATATTTATATATGCTACCGCCTTCCTCTGGTTCTCTGCATTCCTACCCTCGTCCCATAACTTTTACACGGTAAAGAGTACAGCCAAAGCGTGGCAGCCATATACAAAGAGAGAACAGGAAGACTCTGTGGTCAGCGAGTACACCTGCATGTGTATCCTGAGTGTGTGTGAATGGTCGCTCACGTCGTAAACCAGGCAACCACAACGTTTCGGTCCACTCCCAATAGCTGAGAGACGGTAAAATTGGACGATACAGAGATTCTTCGCTGTGTCCTTGTCTAAAAGGTACTCGCACATCTCAGTCTTGATATACTTGGGGAGAATATAATTAGCATAAAGTCAATAAGATCAATCATATCAAACATCCTGCTTGTTTGTTTTGTGTTCCGCTGAAGGGCTGACCGCAATGTTTGGATCCACATGTTGGTCCGATGCATCCGTTGTACATGCGTTGATGACTGTTCGGTCCGGTTTTGAGTCGCTGAGTGAACGCACACACCGATGATGGCCCACTCAGAGGCGAGTCTGTGCCTCGGGGACATAGATTTCGATGTTGTCGGCGCTCTCCGTTGAGGAGTTCTGTCGCACAGACGCCGCACGTTTTGCTGCCATCAAGCGTTTTCTGGCTTCCTGTCGCTGCTTGTCCACAGCAGAGTCCACGCTTCTGTCCTTCCCAGCTGATAGCCTGGGCTTAGATTGCTTCTTTGGCACGGACAACGGAAGCTTCTTGTTTTCAACCTGAGGAGGCCGAAGAGCAAGGTCACCTTTGTGTTTTGGGAAGCGGGGTGCACACACCTATTTGTCAACAAAATTGACCTGCGATTTCTCCGGAAGTTGCCAGTTGTTGGTTCTCAATTGGTACAGCTCATCAAACTTCATGCTGATGTCTTCTATTGAGAGCTGCAGCAGATCCCAGAACCCCGCAAGGTCCTGTGCTGTTGGGCATGGGTCGACATTGACGTTCTGATGGGTGACAGAATAAACAGAATCAACAAAGACGCGGCTTTGAGACGATCAGCGTCGGCATGCGTGCCTCCCATTCAAGGCAACAGAAGAAAAACTACAACTCAACATGCAAGCCAGAGACAATATGAGCGCGGAAAACAGCACTCCCAGTAAATCAATCAGAGGGATTTTATGCTTCCGGCAGAGTCTCTCACCAAGTTTTCATTACAGAGGCCCTTGAACTGCTCAAACTTCTGTGAAATGAGGAGTTGGGCGCTGCCGACTGCGCTGCGGATGGTCCCCAATACTACAAATCAGACAAAGAATTCATTACCACAAACAGCACGTAAAATGCCTACGGGCATCAGATGAGTGATGCGTCAAGACGGGGGAAGAAGTGACTGCACATCAAATATTATTGTTATATAGTCATGAAATATTGATCTGAGCACTTAACATTCTGTGATGGCAAATGGATCGTTTAGGTGATGTTTATTAACTCGGTCTCAGGAAGGATGACAAATATCTATTCCGCTGCTTTCCACCTCATATTTGTATGGAAATGGAAATTCATCAGTCAGGTCTGCGGAGAGCTGCGAAGCCTGGTAATCAGATGGAGGCTCTCAAGTGAGTCGGCCCTCCACTCATTCATATTTCACCAAGCGCAATAATAGATCTGCCTAATGGCCCGAGGGGTACTCTAGGAGTTTTTCTCCCGCCTTTTTGGAGGTGATGAAACTGAGCAAACAGTTGTGACTTGAGTACTTTTCTCAACATGTACATCAGATGTCGTGACCTCATCTTATCTCTGACCTTCCTCTGACAACTTGTTGTCTTTGGTCTCCTGCTCCATCTGTTGACACCAGCCCTCCATGCGGCCCGTTTCCGCCTGCAACAGCTTCAGGAACCAGTTCCCGTCACGGAGGCAAGCCGGCGTGCCGGCTTGTGATGAGTCTCCTTGGGCGTTGCAGTTTCCGCGCGCCAAGCTGGGATCCGGTGGTGGCAATGACGAAGGATCCAAAGCCGGGTCCAGTGTCTGTGGTTGCGAGGTGGACATTCCCAGTGGAGTTGAGGTTTGTTTCAGAGACCGCTGTTCCATGGTTGTGTCCTTCGCCTTGGATTCGTTAGAATTTGTGGTTTTGGGGCTGGTGCCGTTGTCTTTGTTGTTTTCCAAGGGTGCGGCTCCGAGGTGCTCGTGAGGCTCGGTCTCTGTATTTTGTCTGGAGGCCATGCTGCTGTCCCGGCTAAGACTGCACAGACACGCACAAACATCAGTCTCTGACAGACACTCGGGTGGGTTAAAAAAAAAAAAAAAAAAAGGACGATGACATCACGCCTCTAAAACGGAATCTTCACTACCACAAAGCGGATGTGTAGTATCCTCTACTACACAGGAACACAGACATGCCAGCCAGCATCAATTGGCACCAAATCACATAACAGAAGTAGCAGGTGGAAAACTCCTATGTTCAAAATTGGTCTATTATCTATTTCATACATTTGAACAGATGAATACAAATGGTCAGTAAGTTTGACGCGATACCACATTTTTAGGATGCTATTTTCATACATCAAGATAAATGATCATATGATATTGTGGGGGGTTTTAATACCGCTGATAGAATGATATCAGAAGAATTCAAGTCGGCTGCATCCTTTTTAAGAGCAATTAACTTAATTCTAAAGATTAGAAATATATTGAAATACAGAGCAATAACACGGGTCAAATTTGTACAACTTTTTTTTAAACCAGCAATTCACTGATCCTGCCCTAATTTTTTTCCTAGCAAATCACCTTCTCATTAGGGCTGGGAACCAAATCAGTTGTCAACCACAAAAACGCATGCCGCGAAATGTTTTTTAATCTTTAAAAAGACAAAGGCAAAACTGTTATTTGAAATTTAAATTGCTCTATATTTATTAGTTTAGAAAAAATTAGACAAGCAATTCTCCCAAAATAACAAAATGTTGCCAGTCTACATTGGGAAAAATGTTGCCAGTCTACATTGGGAAAAAGGGTTAGGACTTGAGTTTAAATATGAGGAAACTAAATTTCATAGGGTTATTTGAACGAGGCTTCAAGTATTGCAAGTACCGTGAAAATTCAGTTTTTAGTTTCAAAAGTCAATTCTTCAACAATGTCCTATCAGATTCTTTCATGTCTTGTGATTTGATCCCTTTGAGTGTACACTTACGGCCTGCCGTTCTCCACTTGAACTCCAATTGACTGGAATTTAAGGGGGGCAGTCAAGGATAAAAGTTCCTCTCTTGGGTCCGGCTGAAGGCAATCCACCTAATAATTTCATACAACAACACACCTTTTGTTTGATTTATAAAGAGCCACAATTAATATCTGAATTTCACGATGCAATATTTAACTTTATATGTGATAAAGATGAGGACAATTTTCATCCACAACCAAAGGGTCAAGAAAATCTAACCTGAATTCCAATGGAGGATAGCTTTCGTTTGGGTGCAGTGGGGGGCAGCTCCAAAGTGACGCCAGTGTTCAGGGTGTCATTTTGGGGCTGAGCCAATGTTGAAGTGGTGGAAGAGGTAGTGGGTGGAAGATCACGAGGAGCTGGAACAGGGGGCACAGAGGCTACAGCAGGTGCAGGGGTAGCGGCTGGGTCAGTCGTGGGAGCCTGCTTCCTCTTAGCCAGATCGCTGGTGCGGATGCTACAGAGACTCTCAGAGGAAGTGCTGCATCCTGATTGGCTGTTGGCTTCACTGCCGCGGTCTTGTTGGTCAAGGTACGTGTCTTGGGCCGATTCTGTGCTGCTCTGAAGTGTCACCGAGATGAGAGGCTTGGAGGTGGTGCGGGGTGGGACTGGGGGTGGAGCCTTCCTACTGTTGACTGCAGACAGAAAAAGAAAAAAAAGATTGCTTAGCGTCGCTTATTTCTGATTACTGAGGTCAGTTGTAACACCTCGGTGCTGAAACAAATCAGTTAAAAATGCAATCAATGCAATAAGAGAAGAGGTGCAAAAAAAATATTTTTTTTTAAATTCCACCTATCTGAACAAAAACCTTCACTTTGTCCCTATTGCTGGCTGCCTATCAAGTACAGCAAAAAGCTACCACTATTTATTTGCTTGTCAACCTGCTGCTGCGGGTTACGCTCCACTTACGTCAGTCTGACTCCGGGGATTGTCCTTAGCATGCCGCTCCTGCACACGTAATCACCATCTATACGCAAAGTCCTTTTCAAACCCAGGAAGGATGCGTCCGTTTTAACAGTTTGCCCCATAAATAATGAATTTGACATAGGATATTTGGCAGGTCGAAAGCCAAGACAAGTTTTGGCCCCCTTGAGAGTCAATAACGACGCCTGCTGAAATCCCCGTTCCTTAAGTCAAAACAACAGTGACTTATGTATTGGCCCCCTGATGTCATTCCCAAAGTACAAAGGGCTGAACAAATAGCAACACACAGTGCAGAGATTAAAATGTCACTCGAGCTCTGTAACCTCAAGAAAATTGCATCTTCACCTGACAGGCACGTGTTTGGAACATGGGAGGAAGCCGAGTTACCTTGACAAAATGAGGCAATCTCAACACAGGAAGGCTGGAACACATATTCAAGCCGATCCATAAGAAGGTTCAAAATGTCACTCAGGCATTCGTCGTTTCAAAATTAAAATGGCAACGCAACACTAATTGGGAGGTCAGATGCTCATCAACTAATAACAGGGAGCAGTAGCAAAAGCATCATTAAATCGCAGCAGACTTGTATCAAATGAAAAATGCCTGCAGCACTGCTACCTCGAAAATCAAATAAGCAAATGGAAACAAGAGGCACAGTAGTCTACATTTTTGCACAAAATGTAGATATCAATTTAAAAAGGCATAAAAAAGTTTCAGACATTTTCAGTCAACACTAAAAGCGATGGCAACTATTTTTCAGAGTGCACAGTTTTAGGTTTGTGATATCTGTCGCTGATAGTGCAGCCATTCGGTCCAACGTAAATATTGAAAGAGGATAAATGATGATCGTAATGATAAGAGGGAAGTGGCACGATAAAAACTGTTGTATGATCTCTGCAATACATAATAATATCACCGAGCTATAGCCACTATTTAAGATTTGGTCTTGGTTGTTTCATCTAAAATGAGAGAAAGGCCCTGCCGTGTAATTATTTTATGGTGTTAAGTGTTTTCATCCGAACTTGAGTGGGCCACAAAGCGTAACTTTTTGAATATGTTCTAGAAACACTTTTTAAATTTTTAAAAGGCCAACTGTGAAGTAATTTAAGAAAATCCCAAATTAAATGTTTAAGTTACCGGTAAAGTAATTAGACAAAATGCGTTAAATAAAGCATGAAAAATAGCTCTCTTTCATATATTTGATAATCGTTTTCCCGAAGTGAAACCCAGGCGTGTGACAAACCCGGAAGTGTGACGTCAATTCAAGAACAACAATGGCGCAACTCGGTATGGAAAGTGCACAAAGCCAGCTTGAAATTGCTTCAGAAAATGATTTTTCAAACCGAGGCATTTTGCAGAATAACTTAAGCACAATCACAAAGAGCAGTTAATGGGACAATCAACAATACAGCACATTGGCTGAGTGGCCCTCGGCATTCCATAATTGACGTCACTCGCTGGAGATTGACGAACAAAAGCATTTTCGTTGTAAAGCGCCTTGCTGTGTGTCTAACTATGAATCAAGGGGGGGGTGGGGGGGGTAAAAACGAAACTATACTTGAAATAGTTTTAGCTCTAAGTATTACTCAAACATCACAACAACAACAATTTTTTCAAAAGCGAGTGCTCTAGTTTGGGATTTGGCAATTCTAGCCACCACTGTCATTTTCATCCACCGTCAAAAGAATTGAATGAGTGTTAAATGACAATCTTTGGAGGGGCATGCTTTCTTAGACATTTTCACATGGACTCATATCAAGGTCCACAGAGAGCCAGCTCACAATCCCACTGTGGTAGAACCTTTGTCAAAGTATGCATAGGAGCCAAGCGATAAAAGATATAAGGTCAGCAGTCCTTTGCTAAAATAAGATGGCTTGCTTCTAACTGTGGACTGAAAGGCCAAAACATTGCCGAGGAGAGTATCTGACAAATAGATACAAGGAAAACAAATCATTCCCTCAGAACAACTGCAGCATAAACTGCGCAGAGAGAGTTATATTATTATATATTATATTATTATAATATTATATTTCTCAACAAGACAAAAACGCAACTAAAATAGTTGACTTGCTACTGCTTGAAAGTTCTTTTTTCACCCCCTCTGAATTTAGTGTCACGTTAACTGGCACTTACTGGTAAATCCTGTTGGACTGAAAGTAACAGAATAACCTAATAATGCAAATATATCAATTTCAGGGTGTGAAACCGAGACGCAGGAGTGCACCTGGCAGACGTGCCATTATTTGTGTATTGTTAATAACAGGTTTGGGGCTTTTATTATTTCAAACTTAATAACAGTTTCATCTTTCTATGAGTATTTGCGAAACACTGAGCAGCAACTGACAGTGACAACCTAAACAATAATAATTTAAAAAATTACTCTAAAATTATTAACAGAAAATCGTAGGTGACGGACACATGTACATACTGTATGTACTGTACATAAAGTAATCTATGCAGTGGCAATGCCCATACTCTGTTCCACAGACAAATTCAAATTGATTATAGTAGCTATTTCCTCTTACCTAGTGTAAAGTGCCGTAATATAAAAAATTTGATTTGCAGTCTAGTAAATGGTTAGTTTTCAACCTACTTTACCCCATGATTGATGCATTTTAACTTTTAGGTCTAGGGATGGTCCCATCGATCGGTGGCTGATAATCGTGAAAAAATGCATGGTCAAAGCCTCTTTAGGCCAATTGATCACCACTTGTATGGATTTTTTTCTGGGAAGGGGGTGACTTATTTCTCCATAAATTCTGGCTAATTTATAACCATTTTGATTACAATACTCCACAGGATGGTTTCATGTTTTTTTTGTTTTTTTTTAGACAGGTTAACTGCACCTCAAATTTATGGCCACAAGCACAGTAATGTGAAACTAGTGATGCACCTCCCACTCAGTCGAAAGATGACCTCATCAAAGAGTTTGCGGAAGTGTGTGTAATAGTTCAGGATGACTCATTGTGTCTCTCCATGGTGATACTCAGACACACCACAATGACCTATAACCAGCCAATTCAATCAACACCTTGATGGTGTATATATAGTTTAAAACAATTCATTCACTCCCAAAGTTCTCCCCGTGCCTGTACTGAGTTTTCTCTGTCACTCCGGTTTCTTCCCACATTCCAAAAACCTGCAAGGTAAGTTAATTAGAACACTCTAAATTGTCCCTAGGTGTGAGTGTGATTGTGTGAATGGTTGGTTGTCAAGATGTGCCCTGCGATTGCCTGGCAACCAGTTCAGTGTGAACCCGCCTACTGCAAAGACGGATGGGCTAGGCTCTATTATACCCGCAACCCTCGTGGGGATAAGCAAGTGGACAATAACAAAAGCTGCACTCCCAAAACAAGATAAACAATCTCCATCAAGCTAACAGCTATTACTACGTTTTGAGTGTACACGCCTCTCTGGTGGTCAGGCGAGTTTTTTTAAAGGGCACTTAGGACTTTAAATTGCTCAAATGCAAAGCAAGAACTTTCAGTGTACACAAAGCAGGAAGCTGAACATTATTAATTCAGTATGTAACAATAACAAGCAAGCTGCGTTCGAAAGTTCTCCATTAACGGCGAGGACTGAAACGTGACTTTTGTTTTTTTTCATCCGTCCTGGGATAGACTATTTTTTCCACATCCAACGCCAAAACTATTCACCAAATGAAAGAATGACAGCATTAACACATTTGAACGGCCGAGTTTAATAGCATTTGGCGACCGAGCTCAAATAGTCAACACACACGCACATCTATGTAAATCACGATGAATGGGGGTGGATGGCAAATGATAAATACTAACCAAATTATTATGATCGAGATGAGCGAAGTCGTTGCATGTGTTGACGCCTGACATCCTGTTAGCTTTGTGCCGTGCTCGCTAGCCCGCTCCTGTCACGGTGTGCAGCCTGTTTCCACGCAGCCAGGCGATTCAACGTTGAGCAACGTCAGGCAGAGGCACCCGATCTCGGTGATAAAACACACCCACGAAAAGCGGCAGCGCCACGTTCACGCCACGCTGACAAGGGCGGCCACATTACTGCCAGCATCTCCTTCCTTTCTTCACCCACGTTAGCTAGCTACGGCAAACCTACAATGCAATTGAGGTTCACCCCGGTTAGCGTGCTTCTGCTAACGCAGGGGGTTTCATGAAATCTCCCGAATGCAAATGTCGAGTGAGGAGAAAGCAATTCAATGACCTACTGTGTCATCGGCGGATGGAAAAGCGTGACTTTGTGTCCATTCTTGAAACAGACAGAGGGAAACGAGCGCTGCTATTAGAGACACGGCGACGCTGTGAAAGAGGATTTTGTAGTTCACGCCCTGCGTCGAGGATTGGCGTCATGTCTTGCCTGGAATTATTTCCCCAACAGCGATTGGACTGTGTCGTCAGTATTTTCACCGATGAATACAACCATTGGTTTAACTGTCACCGATGAACACAGCTATTGGGTTAATTCTCATTGGGACCCGTCAACGATAAACGAGCTTTCGTTTGTCCCTAACGTCGCGGGAACCGAGTCACCCGAGCCTAATGAATTTCGCATTCAATATCGAGCGACATATTCAGAATATCATTTTTAGCTTTATACATCATTAATCCTTTTTAAGTAAGGACAATTGTCTACATGATTCGACGCAGTGGATTAGGTTCTGTAACCTCTCACTAACCCCTCAGCAAAACAAAAGTCCCCTAGTAACACACAACCACAAGCTTGCATAGCAACATGCTGCAGGCTTGTGAAAGCCGAAGAGTCGGAATACAGAAATAATAGGAATAATACCATGCATTCAGAAATGTACGAATTGCAATTGATACTGATCTGTTGATTATATTAAGCAAAAATCTGTCCTATTATGGTTGCATGAGAAGTCGTGAATAGGCTATCAAAAGTGTCTGCCATTTTGTATGAGATCATGCAAACTATTCGAAATGGATCTGGTTTTATTTAGATTATCTACATACGTACGCCATTTTGTTTGGAAAAGTTCTAATTATTCATATTGACAGAAAACAGACGGACAGTCACACATACATGGATGACAAATACGGGTCAACAGGTAAGAAAGACCTCATACTGCACCGAAGGCTCCAGCCATATGAACTGTAATATGAGAATTCATAACCCAATACTGGGGCGGCCCGGTAGTCCAGTGGTTAGCACGTCGGCTTCACAGTGCAGAGGTACCGGGTTCGATCCCAGCTCCGGCCTCCCTGTGTGGAGTTTGCATGTTCTTTCCAAAAACATGCATGGCAGGCTGATTGGACACTCTAAATTGTCCCTAGGTGTGCGTGTGTGTGTGGGCGTGGATGGTTGTTCGTCTCTGTGTGCCCTGCGATTGGCTGGCAACCAATTCAGGGTGTCCCCCGCCTACTGCCCGAAGACTGCTGGGATAGGCTCCAGCACCCCCCGCGACCCTAGTGAGGATCAAGCGGTTCGGAAAATGGATGGATGGATAACCCAATACTATTGAATCTAATGGTTTTGTTATCTTTTCAGCAACTACAAAACAGCATAATGTAATCTGTAACATAATTGAAGACTGCCCATATATCAAACAAGTCACCTTTTAAAAAAAGGCACACATCAAACCTTTTGACTCTCAAAACAACCAAAACCACAGTGCAGTGTTTAAGTGCAGACTGATTAACTAAACTCATTCAAAAGAGGTTTATTTAATAGTTTTATTTAATCCCACTGCTTTACCATTTTTTTCAGTTGTATGACTCATTATAATAATGAATTAAACTGACACACTGCTGGGTATTTGTTAACTACCTAAAAAACCCACAAAAATTATACATACATACATATATATATCCATCCATCCATTTTCCGAACCGCTTTATCCTCACTAGGGGCGCGGGGGGTGCTGGAGCCTATCCCAGCCGTCTTCGGGCAGTAGGCGGGGGACACCCTGAATTGGTGGCCAGCCAATCGCAGGGCACACAGAGACGAACAAGCATCCACTCACACACTCATACCTAGGGACAATTTAGAGTGCCCAATCAGCCTGCCATGCATGTTTTTGGGAATGTGGGAGGAAACCGGAGCACCCACATCCATATATATATATATGGATATATATATGGATGTGGGCGGCCAAATACACACATATATATATATATGTATGTGGGTGCTCCGGTTATATATAGATATCTATATATATCTATATGTATATATATAGGCGGCCCGGTAGTCCAGTGGTTAGCATGTCGGCTTCACAGTGCAGAGGTACCGGGTTCGATTCCAGCTCCGGCCTCCCTGTGTGGAGTTTGCATGTTCTCCCCGGGCCTGCGTGGGTTTTCTCCGGGTGCTCCGGTTTCCTCCCACATTCCAAAAACATGCATGGCAGGCTGATTGAACACTCTAAATTGTCCCTCGGTGTGGGTGTGGATGGTTGTTCGTCTCTGTGTGCCCTGCGATTGGCTGGCAACCAATCCAGGGTGGCCCCCGCCTACTGCCCGAAGACGGCTGGGATAGGCTCCGGCACCCCCCGCGACCCTAGTGAGGATGGATGGATGGATATATATATATATATATATATATATATATATATATATATATATGTATATATATATAGGATTCCATTGAACATGTTTCCAAGAAAAATGTTTCCAAGAAAAATGTTTTATACCTAAAAAGTATATTGTTGTAATCCATTGCAACAATGTGCACTGTTTGTATAGTAATTTAAATATAGGAAACAAAAAAGCCTACTAAAATGTTTCAATTAAAATGTAGATTATTAACATAAAAGTTCAATAAAAATTGCAATTCCCCCAAAAATAAATAAATAAAGGTTAAATGTGAATGAGTTTACTTCGAAATGAAAACAACTGAGCTATACTTAGAAAGCTTATTGTATTTGAAACGTACAAAATGTACTGATTTACAAACAAACAAAAAATGCTGTAAGCATAGCCACGACCTTATTTCTAATATTTTATTGTGTTTATTCAGTGATTATTTCATTTATTCTTCCCTATAAATAATCGATGCACATTTCATAATGTGGTTATTGAATGGAACATGATATCTTCTCTTTCACTGCTGTATCATACGTTTGGATTGAACAAAACTCACTGGTGTTTGAGTTGTAGGTTTTGGCGGTGGGCGGTGGTGAGTCGGAGTCCACAGAGGCCGTATCATCATCCTGGGAGCAACCAGCCTGGATGGCCCTCAGGTAGCTATGGCTGCGCGACCTGAAGCAGGTAGGCGCAGGAAGGTCCAAGGCCCCCACTGCCTGTGATTCCCCTTCACAGTGCGGAAGAGAGTGCCCAAAGCCACGCCAGCATACCTGAAAGATGGTGTGCAGACTCACAATCTAAGGGCGGAAGGTAGACTGAGAAATAAGCATTAACTAGCTACACCGTCATATACATTTTGCTTGGGCTTCAGGTCTGCGTTGATGAAAATGAACATTCTGCTTGCTGTTGTTATTTAGCATCAATACTGATTGTACACTGTGCCCGGTGTTGCTGGGAGGGTCGACAATAATTTAGTTTCTAAAAGTGTGATGGCCCAAACTAGAGTTGGTTAGTCATTGGATGCTGTATTATTTTGACTCGAGAAACATCATGCACATTAATGATAAAAACCGTGAGCAAGAACATATCTCTGTTCACTTTGGGTGTTGGACTGGACACAACTCACCAGTCAATTGCCATCCATCTATAGGCAAAAAAAAAAATCAATTTCCTAGTGGAGGAATATGGACAGCTTTAAAGACAGGGCCAGATTTCACACGGACTCATTTTGCGATTGGATTGAGAAGATCATTTCAGTGTTTTATGATGTGTGAATGTACAATGAGCGCTTTGGCTCAATGAAGATTGGGGAACACTGGTATAAAGTTCAGACTCTCTCTCTCTCTCTCTCACACACAAACACACACACCTGAACGACGGGTCCTCTGGTTAAAGTAGCGGAGCAATGGCTGAAATCTTTCCGTCCGTGGCCCGGTGATGTCTCGAGTGGGCTCACCAGGCAGTCTAAGTTGTCGAGGCTCCGATTTGTGGACAGCTCTTTTAGGGAAGGCAGGGAGCTGTGGAACATAGTGCAATATTCAGCTTTTAATAGGACATTCAGAGAGCAGTGCAGAGAAAATTTGTCTTATATCCAGGAGAAACTTGAAATCCTACTCCAAAGTTCCCCTGGGTATTTTTAGATGAGAAACGGAGATGTGTGAAGAGTGACTGAGTGGGTTTAAAATAGCAGCGCAGAGGAAACATTCATTTATGAGGAATTAAGCTTCATATTATGTCATTATTTGACTTGTCATAGCTCGCAACTATTTCTGGCAAGTTTCCTCTGTTCTGGAGTGCAAAATTGGCACCTAGCGTTAGTGAAATTTCTGTGCTCCAAGCAGTAGGGGACTTGACAAGGGTTACCATGGTCACTTTGCATGTTATGCAAAAAGGGCTTCATAACAAGGGAAGTCTTGTGAAAATTACATTGCACAGTGTAGATTACAGAAGGCAGAGACAAAAAGAGTGGCGGGAAAGTTTGACCAAAAAGATGCTGGGTAGTGGGGATAGGGCAAATGAGGTGGGCTCGGATCATTGGCCATATAACCTGCCCGTGGATTGCACTGACCTCAGATGCTGCATAGAGCATGCACTCTGTAGCGGAGACCAAAGAAAATCCTCCCGCATGAGAGCGTAGCAACGAGGCCTGTCGGCGTGGACGAAGGGGTAAAACACATGGCAAAAATTCACCTATCCTTGTTTTAGTCCAACAATACAAATGGGTATCGAAGATGTATTCTCCTTTATCTAGAGCACAATCTGAACAGTTGAAGCAGCATGCTGCTGTACAAGCAACATCTTCCATTTTTGACTAGGTGTTGCCCCCTGCTGTCTATCTTTGGAAGACCTGTGCCACCCGAGCTTTGAGTCCATTTCTGCTGGAATGCGGAGTGCTAGATTAAATTGGACATCTATGAAGATGACTTCTTGTACTGTGGGACTCACTTGCATGTAGGTGGAGGAGGCTGCTGCTCACTGAAGGACTGCTGAGTGGCCTTCAGATAGCTCTGGCGACGGGCTGCAGATTTGGGAGAAGGTTTGGGGCTACCCTCCGAGTCATCGCTGCCCTCCATGTCTCCCATTGCTTTCACATAGCTGCCGCTGCGCATCCTTCGACATGGAATTTCTGTTCCTTTGGCTCGGCCGGGCCCTAACGTGCCAGCCCATTCACCTAGTGGAACCTGAATTGTAGAAACACATTTTCATTTCGGACTTGTCGATGCAATCCAGAAATCTGCATTCATCCTTAAGATGTTGCTTCGTGTACTTTGGGTTTGTTGGGACTTTTTGTGGAATATGACTATGGGCTTGAAATATACTTGTGGAGGCTAATGAAATGAAGACTCGTAACTAAAATGATGGAATACAGGCATGTTGGGGGGTGAAAATCAGCATTGACAAGTATGGTAAACACAAATAACTTTAAATTGAAGAATGAGGATGAACTCACTGGTACGCCTACCTGAAGGAACTGGTTGGCCAGATCCTGGTGGCATGACTTTGTTTTTAAAAGGGTCCTGTTGACTGTAGCCGAGCCTTTCTGTAACACTTGCCGGGCCTGATGGAAGGTGAGATTGGACCAGGATCCCCTCTTCACAAGCGTATCATCCTTGCTCCGAGCTCTTCCCTCCCCGTCCTTGGATCCAGCCTGTGATACCGGACACCCCAGGAGCTTGAGGTCACTGCTGCTTTTCGAGGACTTGAGAGAATGTGCAGAAATGGTGTTGTAGCCCTGTGAGATATGTCTAGGGTGGGCCTGGATGTCTGATATCGCTCTACCAAGTGTCATCATACATAATGGGTTGCGGTAACCAACAGCAACCGTGCCGGCTTTGGTAGTATCGGTGTCAAGAGCGTTGTCTGAGCTCCACAGGCCTAATGCATTTGCCCTTGATTTCTGCTTTGGTCCTTCAGTCTTAGCCCTATCTTTACTCTTGCTCCTGTGGGGAGGTCTAACGCTGTCCTCACTGGTTCCTGTGATTGCATTTCCTTTAACGGAAGCGTTTTCCAAGGATTGAGATTTGGCAAAGAGCTTCTGCACAGAATGCATCAGGTGGCGTATCCGTCCTGGACTCTCACTCCGTTGTTTCGACATACGTCCTCTATGAAATTGCAAAGTGCTGAAGCCGTCCCGCTGCAGGGGCAGATGCCGTTCTAGTTGATCCAAGATGTTGGATGGTAACCGATTCATTTTGGCTGCCGCTGCAGAGGAGATGGTGGCTGATCCACTTGTGATCATGGGAGCGCCAGTGAGACCCAAGCCCAGGCCCATGCCCGTTGTCAAAGAGGTGGATAGTGTACCTGCCCTGCTGCCCTGCCCTGCTCCCGCACTGCCTGCCATACAGCCTTGGGGACAGTCCGACTTCTCTGTCTGCGGGGTGAAGTGGAGTCGAGGGAAGGTGCTGCTGTTGGACATCGGGTTGAAAGGCAGAAGGCAATCTGGAGCTAAGGCGATTGGGCTAGTGGGAGGATACTGGTGTAGGTGAGGATCCAGGGTTCCATAGTGGTTTATGGTTGGGCTCAACACGAAGGAGCAGTGAGGATCAGAGGTCAAAGGGCAGAGAGCTTTCTGCGGGTAACCTGCTGGCTCACACGAGTCAGAGAGATGTCGACTGCGGTTGGCTCCTAACCCTTTCATGGTGGCCGGCGGGTTGTCTTTACAGCATGGCGGCAGTCACTGCAGGACCTGTAGTGCTCATCCTGCAATTAAGAGACATCTGTTATTGTGGCTTTTTATCAAATATGCGTTCTAAAAGATTGATGCCGGTTTGTACAATTTACCGATGGAGAATTTGGTGTGAACACCTTGAACAAGGTGTCCAAGAAAATTACAGAATGTAAATGAGCCAAACAATAAAAAAAAAAAAAGATATACTTAAATACCACCAGAGAGAGTTTGAGTGACCAGGACAGGGATTTTATGTAAAAACACCTGATATATTAAAATACAAACATACATTTAAAAAGGGAAAGAAAAGAAAATCCAGCTCTATAGTAAAACATTAAAACTAAACTAAAATCGTATTTTTAATTAAGTAGGATGTTTGTGAAAGTCATTTTCCAACACAAGCCCTTCTCCAATTATGTCAGCACATCATCTATAATACTGTATCATGATCGTCACACCAAATGAGAAGGTTACACACCACAAACAGACAATCTGGAGGGCAATAAAAAAAGAGCTCAACTGCAGCGCTATGTCCTATCACAAAGCTTCAGATTTTTAAAGCCATTTGTTGGAGTCATATTTCATCTATTTTAGAAAAGCCTCATAATTCAGCCAGCAAACCCAGGCTGCATTTGCATTTGCACTCGAACAGATGCTGTCTGTATCATAGTGGTATGAGTCACTGATCAGTCAATGGTGAGAGCCCTGTTGCCAACGCCGGCATGAAATCTTGCCTGGGAGCTGAATGTGATGAGGCACACACATTTTCCCGACACTATTGCTTTGTTACCTCTCACAGCTCTTTGACCTCCCATGCAATCTCCGTTGCGCGGGAGCAGCCACTTACGTGAGTCAGGCGTTCCTGGATGGGCACAGCAGTGTGCTGACAAAATGCACCACCAGCGTTTTACAACATCGCCACATGCTGTATCTCATCCACTCCAGCTGACTGCATCCCCTGCGTGTTGGCATCCTGCAGGCGCCACTGCTGACACACTGACAAGACACCGACCTACACACTGGCACGCGGCGCAGATAAATTGCTAACCTTACGCCCACCCACCTACTGCACTGATGAACCCTTGTCAAGTGTTGAACATCACGGGGCCAAGATGAGCAGTTTATGAATGTTCAACGTTGGACGCACCTTCTCACAGGTCCAAAGCATTTTTTTGTACAATGGAGGGCTTCTTTATAACAACATGGTGAATGAAACGGATTGTGTGTTGGTAATGGCGGCTTGTCAAACTCAATATCTGGCTCTGAGAACCTTACACATTCAGTTCACGGGAGTCACTTGTTGATCCACATGTGTCTCATTGAAGCCTATCATCAAATGACAATTAATATAGCCTAGAATGTGATAAAAGTGCTCCTAAAAGTATAAAACAAAATGTGTTTGTTTTTTTTAAATGCTGGAATCACACTTTGACTGTAAAGGCATTGGACCTGAATCATAGGAACTAATAAAATAAATAAAATAATCAATTTGACTCGAATGTCAAACTTATTTTATTCTGTAAAATTCAACACTGTAACAAGAAGCACGCACAATTAAAACATGTTTTTGAATGATTGTATTACTGCCCGAACTCAGCTGGGATAGGCTCCATCACACCCACAATCCTGGAGAGCATAGAGATACAGTGGATGGATTGCTGATTGTTTTATTTTTAGTCTTTGTTTTATGTTCAGAACTTTCTTGCAACGCCTGTGGTTGGTTCTATACTGCAGTATAAAGTTGAGTGACTGTAACGAAATTGTTACACTTCAATTATGAAAGGTATTTCTGATGTTTTTAAAAAGCCAAAAGTAAACATAATTTTAGTTTGACACCGCTTTTCTACAAGATCCACCTGCACGTCACACTTTCAGTTGGGGTTCTGTGCACCCAAACTTGAACTTAAATCATGTTGGAGACCAGAGACAAACAAATGAATTTTGCTCATCAATAACTTTGTACTATTCATCTTGATCATCTAAAACAGACATACGTACCGGTATATTTTGAATTATAATATGGTACTTTATGTTTTTTGTCCCGTTCAAGGTGACTCAGCTGGGATAGAGGGTGTCGCCAAGTGCACTCCACCGATGACAGGCCTTTATTGTTTATTGATTAAAATCTGTTTTCATCACCACTTTCGATTTGGCAGAAATTGTCCACTAATTTCACAGAATTGCACTCTGTCTTTGTTGCGATATTAGAATAACTACTGTTTTTATTGATCATATCTTTATTTCTGGACCCTTGTACCTGATTTTGCAATAAAAATTAAAATAAGCAGTCTTGTATTAGCCGATAATAATAATGTTAATTTGAATACTACGGTATTCGGAAAACTGTTAGCATGAAGTCGAATAAATGCAAAGAAGCAATATGTAAAATGTGTTCCAATTGGATTCATTTGTTAAATATCTCCTGTGGGCTTTTTTAGCGCTAAAGCAAGAAAAAGACAAATGACAAGATTAAACAACAATAATAACAAATCCCTATGAGATTATTGTTCGACAGAGGTTTGTCATGTAACAAATACACTTTGACACAACGATGATCCTCACAGGGCCGGTGAAAGTAGTGCTCCTTTGTCACAGTCGCCATCATTGGTCCATTGGGAAGTACATAACGCCCTGCAGCCTCAAGATGACATACAGCTCGCCTGATAACAAGCAGAACCAAGAATACCGGAATGTGTCAGTCACCCCGCAGCACTATAATATATGTCTCCTGTGGTCACGTGGTCCCCAACAACCACCCCCACCTCTCGCCTCTTGTAATGAGCAGAAGAGAGGAGAGTATAGATTCTGCTCTTGCTCCTTGTGCAAAGGGTGAATATACAGCTGCTTTGTTTTGAACCGTCTTTCTCAGAGCCATTTCTAGTATTGACATTGTGTATCAGTCCTTTTCCTTAATTAGTATCCGACTGGTTTTCAAATGTTTCTATTTGTATCTTCTTACGACAGAGCATTGGTGTCTTGTTTTTGCACCCAGTTTAACAGCCTGTGAATTGGTGGCTCTTTCCCAACCGATCTTTTATAAGTACATGGTCCACAATTATGGTCACAGATACTTGAGATGAGCCATGCGTTCTCCCCACTGTGCTTTGAGAACCTTCTAATAGCTTGTCGGTGATGTCATCTGTGCTTCCTGCTTATCAGATCAAGTGTTGTTCTTTGCCGGCTTTCTAAATCACAGAAAATCTCTGCGACAGCACGATTTGCATCATGTCTGCTTGCATACATACATCTGACCACAATAATGTCTCAAATAAAATGCCTTTGCAAAGAATTATGTTCAGTTTTTGAAAAAAAAAAAATAAATAAACTAATTTTCACTGCACTCAAGCTACAAAATGAAATCAGTTTCAGTCAAAAAAGTGCTGTATCTATTTAATTGACTTGCAAATGTACAAAAACAAAAACAACTCGATTTACACCAAAGTTAAGTTACATCTACATGGGCAAATGTTGTCCATCCATTTTCTGAAGCATTTGTCCTCATTCGGGTTGCAAGTCAGCAAGAACATCAATCACTTTAGGTGTTGGACTGGTCACCACTCACCAGTCAATTGCCATGCATCAGTAGGCAAAAAATAAATAAATATATATATATACACACACACACACACACACACAAATTTCCACTCATTTATATCTATGGACAGTTTTAGAGTCAGGGCCAGATTTCACACGGACTTATTTTGCAAGTGGATTGAGACAAGATCATTTCAGTCTTTTATGATGTGTGAATGTAGAATGAGCTGGCTCAATGAAAATTGCACATCTGTAAATCGTCACCATCGTCACGCACAATTGTAAATTTTCATCTGGTAGGCAAATTGCACAGTTTATTTTGAAAATACTTCAAGTAGCACGCAAGATTAAACGTTCCGTTTCCTTTCGAAACTTCTCTTGGAATTATACTGGTCCGTTTTATCCTTTAGACAACTTTATATCATCGGTCCGTGGAGGTCTGCTCACAGCTACTTATTTCTGTACACTTCATGCCTTGACCTGTCGCAGTCTTGAGCAAATCAGTTTCTTCTTCCACTATTTCAAGGACTGTCAGCGTTCGGCATTTGAAGAGAAAGAGGAACCAATTAAATTGCTGGCAAATAAAGTCAACAGCGTTCACACCCACAACACAGCAAAACATCCTTTTTTAAAAAAAGAATCAACCACACTATGCCCGCTTGTACCCATCTGTGAAAATACCAAAAAAATATCTGCCCAATCTCTGTACAGATTTAGACCGCGCATCCTGTAGACTTGCGCTGGGGCACAAAAATAGAGCCCTAAGCCTGGTATCGTATGGAAAACATTGTACATGAATATTTATGTTAATAAATTATACTTATAATCCATTGAGCAGAATTCCCTTCACTATTTTTTGGGCTCTGCTAAAAAAAAAAAGACCCCCCCCCAAAACTCAATATTTGAGTACCGGGAGTCTTTTCACTGAATACTCATTTACTCAGGAAATATAGGGAGGACCATTTTTTACTTGTCATATTCTAAAATAACAGTACTTCTACTTGAGTACAATTTTCGACGGCAGGCCTTAGTGTATTGTTGCATAACAAAATGAAACGGCATCCACAAAGTTCACATTTTCCAAAAAGTCTCATCCTAAGTGGAATCTGCCAGAATGATCAATGCAAATCAGGGTCTAAGATGCCTGAAGGTAAAAAAAGTATCAAGAAGATATTTTGACTCGTAGTTGCAAAGCCCCCAATATCCGTTCATTCAAACAAGGTTTATTTACCACCAGCCATATAAATAGCACAGGGATGCTTTTTTTCCTGCAGTGGGGATTTAACTGCCAAATGTCGGTTAGTCGCATTGATAGAGGAGCCCAGAGGTTAGAAGAAAAAAAGTCTTACTTCTTACTCCTGTCATTGATGATATCAACAGACCAAAAAAAGAAGAGGACAGTGTATGTATGTGATGGTGCCACTTTATCAAACATGTTGCTCTGAATGCAAAAAAACAAAATATTCAGAGGTAAATGGAAATTGGATGCTCATCAGTGCTTTGCCCATTAAAGCAATCCCAGTGCGCACCTCACCCTTGTTCACCTCTGCATGCACTGACGTGTAATTACGAGAGAGGTTATACTTTTCCCTCAGGCCATTTACCATCCTGACTGCACGCCTTCTGCTTTCTTTCTAACACGCTTTTGCGCTTTCACATTGCCCGACCACACAGATCCACTGCGAGTCGGAATAATGCCAGTCTTAATATTGGCCAAACACGGAGCCGTGCAATTGAATATGAGCAGCAACACTCGATTAAATAATATGATCTAGATGTACGTCTCTATTTTTGTGGCACCATAAAGCGTAGGGCAAAAAAGCAGTGCAAGTGTTGTGATCCGTGATTAAATGACTCTTGACGTTGTGCTGGTCCCGGGCGAAACAGGACATAATTCAGCCAATAAGCTGCATGCATTTCCCTGCGCCGTCACGTGCGGTTGTGTCATGCATACTGAACATGAAGAGCCTGGTGTGAACACTCTCACACTAGCCATGTATTACGCTCCACACTCGACCCCCAGGGAGTTATTGCATGCCATCGGTGATAGCTGGCAGGGTGAATCCTCCGCCAGTGCTCGCTTTAAGAGGCTGTCAGAGCTTTAATGGTCTTGAGGGGCTTGGTCTTAAATAGGAAATGCTTTGGTCTGTTCTAGAAAGAGAGGCAGAGGAGACAATAGTGTTCCATAGTGAGCAGCACCATTTGCCTTTTTTTTTTTTTGCTTCCAAACTGTTGGAGCTAAAGCTGTGCAAGCTGGATTAAATTGGATCAGTTTTATGTTGAGCTGTTGGGGTTTATCCTTCTCCATGCATGCTGTGCCCCCTATTTCAACTGGCCCTAAATTGTCTGATGCCACGCGCGCTATAGTAACACACAGCAAAATGATACAATTGTTTCGCCATTTTTAGGATTGCATTCCCTCTGGTGGCAGATTAGAATTGCGGAATCATTTTCAGAATTTAACAACCTCAACTAATGATGTCACGTCCAGAACAAAACGTTCTAATTTAATTGAGTAACATCAAAGGTATCCACTTCTATTAGCATAATCTCAAGAGCTTTGCCACCATCATACTCCAATCTGGGGTCTCACATTAAACGGATTTCTTGGAGATTGCCACACACAAATCCTATGGGACAGATCTCCAGCTGCTTAAATTGGAACCCAGCACTCAAAACAAGATGAGGGTAACAGTCAGCTTTGATCTCGCTATAGCATGACCGGGATTAGAGCATCAACAGTGGGCTACCAGGATTTAGGGCTGGATGTGTATACCGTATGGCCACCATGACTGTTACCTGTGCAGGAGTATCGGCTGTGATCAAAATCATCTCACTATATAGTAATCAATAACCAATGATCCCCTATTTGTTGGGATGTTGTGTTCTGCAATTCATGTTTAACCCATATTTAATTGAATGCACAACAAAGACAAGAGATTTAAATGTTCAAACTGCTAGACGTTACTGTTGATTTAAAAATTTCTCTGACAAGGCATATCTGTGAGTGCTACTCAAAGATTCGTTTGCTACATGTTGGTGGAACCATCACCAATGAAATGAAAGAGTAGCCGATTTGAACACAATTCGTTGCGAAATGTAAACCTAACCTCCGTCAGTCACAATTCACGATACTGAGATAATATACTCTGAATGGTCAATGCAGTGAAGTTCGTTCTTTAAGTTTTTGGCAACAAAAAAAAAAAAAAGTAACAGTGGCAACTTAAAGATGGCTGCCCTCTGCCTTGAGCCAAAAGGAGACTATTAATCCATCCATCCATCCATTTTCCGAACCGCTTCATCCTCACTAGGGTCGCGGGGGGTGCTGGAGCCTATCCCAGCAGTCTTCGGGCAGTAGGCAGGGGACACCATGAATTGGTTGCCAGCCAATCGCAGGGCACACAGAGACGAACAACCATCCACGCTCACACTCATACCTAGGGACAATTTAGAGTGCCCAACGAGCCTGCCATGCATGTTTTTGGAATGTGGGAGGAAACCGGAGCACCCGGAGAAAACCCACGCAAGCCCGGGGAGAACATGCAAACTCCACACAGGGAGGCCGGAGCTGGGATCGAACCCGGTACCTCTGCACTGTGAAGCCGACGTGCTAACCACTGGGCTACCGGGCCGCCCAGACTATTAATCGTCCATTCATATATAAGTCCATCCATCCTTTTTCTTTTGCACTTACGTGTGTATTACACAAAGATTGCCTGTGAAAGTCACACTTTTAACAAAGTCTACTTGGCACCCAAATCGGAAGGGATGTCATCATTTTGAAATGCCACAGATAAAGAAATCCATTTTACTCATCAATCAAAATATAGTATTCATCCTGATCATCCAAAACCAGATAAACATACATTTTGAAGTGCTTTTATCAAAATATTTCAGATTTAATTTTTGTCCCATTTGAGATGAGGCAGCTGGGAAGCAGGCTGGCATCCTATAGTGCCCTCTATTGACAAGCCACCATTGCCGTTGCCAAGCGGATCATTAAGTGTGCTTGGCAATTGCCTGAAGCTGGCTGTATCCCACGTGCTTTTTAATTACTCATAATTCCGAGTTGCGCCTATGGCAGCAGTGGCAGCAGTCATTGCATTCGTTCATTTTGTGTCACAGAGTTGATTAACAGGTTTATGCCAATCATGTGGGACAAGTGCAAAATACAGTTCATCTCATTAAAATGGAAAGAAATCATCAAGTAAAGCCAAGGATTTGCTTCTGCAGTCAGAAAAAAAAAAAGTAGTGAGCGTCTGTCCCGATGGATTGCAAAATGCTGTAGAACCGAGAGTTAAACTGGGTCCGTCTCCTGGGTACAGTATTCTTGTCACCCTGTTAGGCACAGATTCAGAAATGTGTGAAAATGTGCACGCAGCTGCTGACTTCTAGTAGTCAGTGCAGCCCTGACATTTGTACTAGCTGCTGTGTGTTGATGTAGAGATATATATTTATATATAAAAAAGATATTCTTAACCTAGAGCTAGGATAAATTGCATTTCAAAAAATGTCTGTACTCGTGGCCTTAAAAAGCATATATATCACATATTCATCAGATTATTTCTTTTGCCTTTCGAAATAAGTGGCACTGACTGAATAGTTAACATGATGGCGTGAGCACAGACATTCCTTCTCACGCTGTTTGTTGGCGGCTCAGATTGTGTGGCCGAGTCACAATGCTCGTTCGTGACAACAATGGTAATTGGACACGCCAAGCATCGTGTCATCACAGAGCCATTCCACCCATGAGGCGATATCGTGCTCCTGTATCAACAAAAACAAGTGAAAAAACAAGTGAAAAAAAAAGATCCAAATGTACAGAGAGTTATATTTAGCAAGAATGAAAAAAAAACCTGAAAATGTGCATCCAAAGCTCCTCAAGAGATTTCAGTTATTATGGAGGTTATCCATCTGGGGCCATGTTTATGAGCCTTCTGTTCTTTACATAGAAGCCTGCCTTGTGTTGACAAAGGGCCGTATTGCTCCGTTGGCACCTAAGTCCTTTTTTTTTTTGTGCTTGGACTTGCCCACCTTTTCATTTATGAGGCTTCGCTTGCCAGACCTCTGACATACCCACTGCGCACAAGATGTGAATGAAGGTGAGAAAAATCACAGAGGCGCAAATCATGGGCAGCCTAGGTCGTGTGCAAATCTCCAAATGTACTTTTCTTGAGACCTGTAACTGACGTTGACATTTTAAAATGCTTTATGAAGCAGATGCTTGACAGGCACTTCAACTTTGAACGAGAGCATGCTTTTTTTCCCTGAAAAAAATAAGTCTGATTAAAAAAAGAAAAGAAAATCAGCATACAAGCAGCTAGTCCTAATGACCGAATGTGTGTTTGAAATTCCATCAATTAAAAAGAGGGCGAGCCTACTGTAACAGATGTGAGTTAAAGTTCATGACTATTTAAAAAGAAATAGCATATCTTCCTACATGTATGAATGATTTTAATGAAGTGTGTTTAGTTGTACAGTAACCTCCCCCTGAGGTGTCATTAGACAGCTTAAATCATGGTCAGAGAAGGCCGAAACACATCAGGTAACACAGCTAAAATGATTTACGACCCTTGTGAGAATAAGCAGTACACACGAGTGTGTTTTCCCTTACTTGAGAGTAGGTAACGCCGGTCCTCGAGAGTCGCAGTCCGCTTGTTTTAGAAGTTTCCCTCTTCCAACACACCTGATTTAAATGATCGGGATCCTTATAAGGCTTCTCCAGAGCTTCTGCAGAGCTTGTTGATAAGCCGATTATTTGAATCAGGTATGTTGGAAGCAGAGGCGATTGCTCTCAGACTGCAAGGGAAGCTCAGCTTCCCCTAAAATGTCAAAAAATAAGTGATCAAATATATGTGTGTGCATAAAATTGTCTGTACACGTCATTGACTAAATATGCGCTACAATGCGCTCAACTTTTGTTCCAAATCAGCTTCTCATTACTGGTTGGGCGCGACTGTCTTCTCATTCTCACTGTGCTTTAAACTGTGTGCACGCTGAGCATCTACAGCGCGGACGCTGGGCGTCTAGGGAGTTCGGAGCGCGTTGTCCCAATGCATTGAAACGAGACGAGTCATTGGATAAATGCTGGTTTTGTCCCGCCCATCGGACGCTCAACGTCTCTGGGAGTCTATGGACAGTGGGCGTTTATGGGCTGGCTCAGACGCTCATCTTTTCTGCATGATGATTGGATGATCTGTCTGAGGCTAAATCTCTTTTTGATTGACAGCGAAATGAGCCAATCACCGATCTTTTGGTGTAGGCATCCGTAGGAGCATTTTTCAATTTTCATTCTGTTCTGAGTTGAACTGGAGACTTCTTCTAATCATCTTAGTGACACTCTTTTTGTTGAAAACGACGAGCGACAAATTAATCTTTCATTTTTGGTGGGTTTTATTGGAGTTGCTTGTGTTCGCAGACTGACTTATATCACCACAGTTAAGACCCTGGAAAAGACACCTTGTTGGTATAACAGGGTCACAGATCATTTTCTTGTAAAGGAACGGAGAGTAGAATTCACGTACACATTTTATGTAGGCCGAAATTGATCTTCCCCTCGTTGTCAGACCAGCATCCGCCATTGGTTAGAAGAGGGAAACCACAAAAACAAGCAGGACTGTGGCTCTCGAGGACCGGAGTTGCCTTCACCTGCCCTAAAATATCATTCAGAAGACGATATCCAACTTGCATCCTTTCAAGAACATGAGAGGAGAAACTGAGGCTGCAAAAGTCCAAACTGGCCAGACATAAACAGACTGTAAATGTGTGCTCAGACTTCTGGTTGCATTCAAGCAGTCACATGGACAACCGGCAGAAGAAAGTGTAGACTAAATATTTGTTTCCTAGCTACCTACCTTGATAAGGAAATGTTGGAATGGAAGACCAGATTAAGCTCGGCTGCGTGCTAAACCTGTGACCGGAGTGGACAACATTTCCCAAGGTAGTGACGGTGGGAAGGACACTCATTTACCAGATTGATGGGCCACTTTATTGCCTGCCACCTCTCCTCCGTCTCCCTCGTCATCCCATCCTTGCCACGGTCTTGCAGACCCATTTCCCTCCTAATTTGTCCTCTCTCACTCTCTCTCTCCCTCTCTCTCTGCTGGCTCCCAAGCACACGCAAACAAACACACTGTCAATTCATGAAATATTCCTTGCTGTCTTTTCCCAATGCAAACACATGGACCGGCGAAAATAACTTTCTATAAAAATAAGGTAAAATAGGGAACATTTGAAAGAGCAGTGAATTCCAAATAAATATCTTACACTTTTCGTTCATCTACTTTCTTCCTTTCATAACTTTGCTGCTGTAAATTGGGAATTTCTCCATTGTGAGACGAATAAAGGTTTTCTTATTCTTTAACAACAAGTTTACCACACATGTGAAAATTGCTCACTATTTTTGTCTTTTTTTTGTTTTAAATAGGCCCAAGTTATTACAAGCAGTCTAGCGGATCCCAGCAGTCATATCACACACGCCGATCCAGATCAGTGATCAGCTGGAAAAGTGCCGCCTCATGCATAAGTAAACGTCACCCTCTTGTCTGGGCCTACTCTGCACACCTGAACTCACATCGACACGCAAAGATATGACACGTGAGTCCTCGGTCTCTTATCTGAAGAACACATATGATAACTTATTCATAAGAGTGAAGCAGACCATAAATTGCAAGTGACATATGGATTTTGATCCCCAAAGCCTAATAACAGGAGGAGCAACACATGGCGCCACAGATGTGGCAGCCAATGCCACTGAGCTCACTGCACCTCGATGACCTGAGAAAGATCAAGGGCATAAAATAAATCAAAACAACACATTCTAAAAATACGATACATTGGAACCTTTCCTCTTCTGTCAACGCACCAGGAGCACTCACTACAATGCCACAGGTTGTATATGGCATCGTAGGTCTTTTTATTTATTTTTTTGGAAACGTGTTTTTGGAACCTTACCTATGAGCGACTTTTGTGGTAACAGCTTACATTCTGACGCTGAATTTTGCCAGTACTGTATTCAGTTTTGCCGGGTGCTGCGTTTTCAAGGGCAGGATTGATAATGTAGCGATCATTATCGATTTCCCGCAGGTAATCATCAATTGTCACATTGCAGATGTCAGCAGGCTGAATGCGCTCTCGCAAATGGTTCTGTGATGAATGGAAACAATGCGCTAGACTGTGGCCGCTGCCTCTGCCGCTGCCTCTGACTCGCTGTCAGCCCAATAAATTAAGAGAACACACACACACACACACACACACACGCACACACACACACACTCACACACACACTCCACTTCCCTTTGTACTATTGCATCACAAGTAAACACAACTAACATTAATGATAAAACACATACGTACAGTGAAATAGAAATGCATATGCCCTTTTATTAATTGGGGGGGGGGCATATTTTGCTCACTTAAATGTTCAAGCAGTGCTTTAAGTGAAAAAAAGAAATAAGTCCTCCCCTTATTTGATTATTGTCAGGTACATTAGGCGGTGGGTAGCAGCAGATCATTAAAGATTAAGTCAACCCCCAAACTTTCTTAACCATAATATGTTCTATGCAGCCACAGTAGGCAAAACACAGCATTATGATTAATATTGCATATGTGGAATATGAGTTCACAGTAAATGCCACCCATTTTTGTCGATCTCATGGAGCAGCCATTTTGCCACTTGCTGAAGACTGAAAGTGGCATCAGTTGCTCAGGGCTCAGGAAATGACCAATAAGCTTCAGAAAACAGGTGAGCCAGTATTATTTCTTTTTTTAAGCTCTTTTCTAAATGACTTGTCTTGTCTGACATGCCATTTTTGTCTTCTCACATTTTCAAGGTGAGCTTCTCATCCCAAAAAATCAAAAGGATGTGGCTGGAATATACAGTACTTTGGGGCGCTTATTATTTAGACCTCAGAATCTTGCCTGGCAACAACTTGAGCAGGGATGGGCAATTTAATTGCTGGAGGACGGTGCAATTCTTCATCAGTGCTACTTGAGAGGGGTGGGGGTGGGGGGCAAGTCAGGACTTGCCTTAAAAGTTTTAATGAAGCACTAGACATTTATAATGATGGATATGCTTAAAGCAAAAATACAGTCTCTTGAAATGAGTCTTGTGTGCTTTGACCTGCTTTGAGGGGATTTTGAGGAGGCGAGAGTTGAGAGATTCTCACCAGAGCAGAGGTCAGCACCCTGGACAGCACCACCAAGACAAGCCTCCCTGCCAATCAAGTCAAAGACTGCCGGCTGTCAGCTTTGCACGAGGCGGCAATAGCAGGGCACATCGCTGATACTCTGCGGAGACTTAACCTCAGCTTATGTGCAACTTCATCATGTGTTACATCCTCTGCAGCTGGATCTCATTTGTGCCTTTTGACTCAAGTGTCAAAGGTCACATTGTTGTCACACTCCGCATCCAGACCACGGCCTCTCACTTTATTGTCGCTGGCATTCATATCAGCAAAAGTCAGTTATATGTTCATTACATTTCATATGTAATCCATTCATCTGAAGTTGACTAAGGGACATATAATAGTAGGCTGAGTCTGTAGGTTTGTCATCAACAGGAATTCATGTAATCCAACGGTTCTACAGCACGGCTGGGGGTGAAATTTAGTTCACTTTCAGACATTTCAGACATTCAGACATCTATTTTCAAAACTGCTTGCTCTCCCAATCCATTACATTTATTTGATTTTACTATCTTTTATTGCATACTTCTGGAGATGGTACAATCTTGCAACCCTAACCTTTACTCTTCAACATTTTTAGTGTGTAAAATCTGAATATACCAATATTGACTTGCTGTATAATGAATCTGGTCTGCTCAATAATAAAACGAGGGCCTACATATAATCTTCAACCCATACACTATTTAACAATGATAATTCAACTGAAATTGGGGAAAATGTGCAATGATTAAATATGAATTGAAAAGCAAGAATTTTCCAAAGGTGAACCATTAACAAACCATTTCTCTCTAACAAGGGAAACATTAAAACTAAACACATCATGGATAATAATGAGCTGTAATTGAAAAGCTCCATGAGGTCTGCTCAAATTGAGGAGATTATACGCACATGCCCTAGAAAACTTTAGCTTATTCTTTGAACAGCTTGCTGAATTGACAACTTTTGAGGTGGTGGAGGAATGAAAAGGGAAAATAAAGAATGCAGGCACGAGAGAAGCAGACTGACAGCCAGAGAAGGTTTTTGTGTGAAAGATTTAGAGGAAATGATTGAAAATGCATGCAAGAGAAGAATGCTTGTCGCCTCGACAAAATTCGTTTGGCTATTTATGTTGGCAAAGTCCAAGAAAATACAAGAGAAGGATGCACATCTCCAGGTTAGATTTCCTCAACTGCAGAGACACAGATTCATTTTAAGTGCAGTACTTATTTGAGAGGTATTTCATGTACAAATGCTTGATTCAAATTTTCATTTGCTGTACAACTGTAAAGACTCGAAAATTGGATTTTGTTGTCTTATCTTGTACAGTTATTTTAATTTAGCAATTTGTTATTTTCAACTCAATAAATGTCATGATCCTGATCTTGTGTTTCTCCAGCAGGTGGCAGTGGAAGGCTTCGCTTCCAGCGTGCACACCTGCTACCAATTTGCTCATCATGATTGAAGCCACGTATTTAAGGACTGCCAAGTTCATGTCTCTTGTCGGATTATTGACCTTGTTGCTGCTCTTGCTCACGCGTTGTTTTCTTTACCTCTCGATCTCGTCATTCATAGTCGTTTTTACGCTCTAGCCTCTCGCTTTGTAAGTATTTGGTTTTTTTTGTCTTTGACCATTCTCAAGTTTTTGTGAATGAAATTAAACTTTTGTCATTTCGTTCATATCTCAGAGTCTCTTTTTCCTAGGTTTTGCAAGCACTTTTTGTTCATGTGTAGTTTTCCTGGTTCTTTTGACCAGCGATTTCTGTCGACACTTTGAATTGAATTGAATACGGGCGGCCCGGTAGTCGAGTGGTTAGCACGTCGGTTTCACAGTGCAGAGGTACCGGGTTCGAACTTTGTGTGGAGTTTGCATGTTCACATTCCAAAAACATGCATGCAGGCTGTTGTGCACTCTAAATTGTCCCTAGGTATGAGTGTAGCGTGGATGGTTGTTCGTCTCTGTGTGCCCTGCGATACCAGCCCCCGCCTACTGCCCGAGACTGTCGCACCCCCCGCGACCCTAGTGAGGATGAAGCGGTTCGGAAAATGGATGGATGGATGGATGATTGAATACAACTTTATTGTCAAATGTGCTGTACGTATGTGTAACATACAGCACAGGTCGTTTTTGTCGATGCGTTTTTGTATTAAATACTTTTCTACGGACTTTTGTTTGAGTTCACGATTGTGTGATCCGATCGCCATTCAGTTTGTTTCCGAGCTGTGTCAATAGGTTGCTTAGTATGACTAAATTCCAGTTTTTAAGAACTTCATCTTCAAATGCTACTTGGGGTTGCTAATGATAAGAATAAAAAAAGCTTACCACACTCAATGTCACAACACTGTGATCACCCATCCAATGTATGTGCACATCGCTACTTATGCCTACATCAACCTCCAAAAATATAACGATCACCCCAATACTTTGTATTTTATGGACAAAGCGTTTTCCTCGTTAAGCGACATAAGCTGGCAGTCGTTCTAATATTCTCAGGGGTCGATGTCAACATACATTTTGGTGACTGATCACAATTTTCAGACAGAAGACAATGTATAGGTCTTGTACATCACGCGTTTAGACAATCACAGTACTGCAAGTGAGGCGGGACATACAGTATTACATTGGGATCAGCACTGAAAGAGCCATTTGAACCGGTTTCACAAAGTAAACCACAGGAGCCACAAACCCTTTGGTCAGATAAAATGAAGATTGTTTTTGTTTTTCTTTATTTTGAATCCTGCCGCAGACACCAATTGAACGAGATGGCCCGTTGGAAGTGATGTCAGACGATCCGCAAGTGATGTCAGACGATCCGCCATAATGGATGTGACCATCATATTAGAAATGAAATCAGCAATTAATAATCATGGTAAAACTGAGTTTGAATGACATAGTACAATCAAAATTCAAGACTACTGACGAAATGAGTGAATAGAGTGTGATAGCATCAAAAGTATGGCATAAAGTTGTCTACCGTCTAGAGAATATTCATGATAAATGGACTCCCTTCTTACCGTGATGCCTATTCAGGTGACAAACGTCCAATAAAGTCAATGTTTTCCAAGCTCATCTACCAGCCCTCTTGGGCACACTGTCTTTTGATTTTCTCCACTTGCAAGCAGATAATTTGCTGCCGCGCAGATCAGTAATTACGTACGAGAAACAGCACATGTATCTGTGGTTGGAAATCGTGACAAGAGCATCCCAAGGGAAGTGGGATGAAGCCACTGACTTTGCGGCTTCAGGCAGTCTTTCTACATTAGTGTGTGTGAGGCCGGAAGCACATGTGTTGTCATCGCGGGAAGATTCTTGAGAAATGAAAAGATAGCTCCCGACAGATGACTTAGGTTGGTGAGACTCAAACCCTCCTAAATTGAGTCATGCACCAAACATCGGTGACCTCTGTCTACGGTCGCTGCCAGAGCAAAACGTGTTAAAAGTAGTTATTGCTGAAGGCATTTAGCTCAGAACATTGAGGGCTTTTAGCTTGCTCAATTCTGAGTCACTGCCTGGCGATACTTTGCCAGCGCTTCACTGCAGCCACCTTGACTTACCTTGACTTTGTCATTAGTAAGTGAAATACATGTTCTGTCGGCTTGAAATCAAGCCAGAGATGTGGGCAATCTAGTTCTCAGAATTTAGACGACTGACGATTTTTAGTTCAAGTTTTGAAAGATACAATTTTGGTTGAGCTAAAATCTACCAACTTGAGTTCATCCTTAGCTTGTTCTAAAATATTTAACAAAGAGGCTTTTTCTTGATGCTCTCCTAACATATTGACAGCCCAAAATATCCTGCGATAAAAAGGCTGAATCAGAGTAGAAGAAAAGTATACCGGGGTGCGTGGCCTTGGCCCGTTATGGTTTTAATCTAAGTGCACACATGCATCATCTCAGGTTCCTCCAGCTGAGTGTAAAATACAACTGGGCAGGTTTTGCTTCTTTATTGTACACCTGCTGCGCAGGAGAGAAAGTAATAGAAACAGCTGCTTCTCCTCCTCGATTGCAGTGTCATTTTTGACAAAAGATCCACGTTGTGAGGTCGGTGGCGGGTTAGTGTCTCACCCGCTCTGGCTGTCACTTGCATTTGGTTCAACAGAGTAGAGTACAGGCATGTAACGCCACATCTTGTTTGAGATTCAAAATGTTGATGGTTGAAAAATGACGTGAGCCGAGCACTCATTCACAAGACAGCAGCGCCAGTGCTGTGAATGCTTGGGCAACTCTGCATCACATGTGGGGACGAAACAACCGAACATGAGATGCATAGTTGCCCAAGCATTCACAGGACAACCAAGAAAGTGCCATCAGATATCCTGACCTCCGACCCGGGATTGGCCCTGGGAAAGATGGAAAGCCCGACCTGACTGGCCAGACGTCACGAAACCAGGGGACCCGATGAGACAACAAAGCTGATTCGGGTGCAACACAACAACAACAACAACAACAGCGCCAGATATAAATGTTGAACTGTTGAAATAATTACATGGTTGTAATCAATGGCGGCCACCAACGAGTAAAGGACAGCATTCAAGACTTTTTCTTCATCGCAACAATCGCTATTTGACAGCGCAATATTAACCACTTCAGGGACAGTGGTTACTACAGTGGACAGCCTATCATGTTATCAGGTTACAGAGTGCATGAAAGGGTTAATGTGTGGAACAAACAGGCTGTTTCAGGGTCTCCTGAAAAGTGATTATTTTGGTAGCGCAGGGTTTTCAAGTCACTTAACCTGTCAAATAGTAACTGTGCTCTCACAAACATAGCCGTTTAGCTCCTCCTGTTCCCATTTGCAAAATAAGATTCTGCAGTGATAACATTTTTCTCTTCGCTTGTCTTCACTCGTCAATGTTTTGTGTTGGGTACAGCAAGCAAATTTGCTGCATTTGCGTAAACAGCAATAATTTGACAACCGCCCCGAATCCAAATAAGACTAAATCTCCCAGATGGTGTTTGCTTGTCTTTCTGATAATACACTATTAAAATCAGGTTTCAGAACATTGGTTCACACACATTTCATGTGTAATGGAAAAATGTAATTCAATGGCCTTGGATTTTTTTACTTTTTTCATTCATGTAATTTCAAGTGACGCATTTCTGATATCACTGTACACACGCCCAAAATGTAGATGAACAAATGAACATTGGTACCAGACCTTGACCTTGAACATTGGGCAGCAACAACACAATCCACAAACATTAAAAATGCAAAGAGGTCAGGCAGAACTCAACATATACACCATGAGTCTCTGAAGCACACTTGCAGTGTATAGTTTTGATTGACTGTGAGTGTATCATTCAGCAGTGAGTATATCCATCACTCAACACACTTTGATGGCTTGTGCATATATCCTGCAATCACATTGGCACATATCCAATACATTAATCTATCCATTTTCTAATCTATTTATCCTCACAAGGGTTGTGGGCATGCCTGAGCCTATCCCAGCCGTCTTCGGGCAGTAGGCGGGGTACACCCTGAACTGATTGCCAGCCAATCGCAGGGCACACATCGACGAACAACCATCCGCGCTCACAATCACACCTAGGGACAATTTAGAGTGAGCTAATAAGCCTGCCATGCATGTTTTTGGAGTGCGGGAGAAAACATAGGCAGGCACGGGGAAAACATGCAAATTCCACACCGAGCCGGAACCCTACACTTCTGCACTCTGAGGCGAATGTACTAGCCAGCTGATCACTGTGCCGCCACATATCCAATACATAACAGATATTATCCACCGACCATGACGCCTATCTGATATGGTGTGATTATCGACACAAGGTAATCATAGTACAGTATTAACATTTTTAGACAATAAGAAATCACAATCACAGGCAAGTCCAAAAGATTATATGAATTCATTTTTATGTCCAGTGTAAGTCTGGTGTGGCAAGCTGTCAAACTCTGCTCGAAGGTGGATTAGACTACATGTTGGTACTTTCACAGATGCGCATGTAAGAAGGTGTGTGCTGTTGTGGGTGTGAACACAGTAAACTTGAGTCGCTGTCAATCAAAGCAGCTCCTCTTCTTCCCTTTAAATGTGGCATGCAAGAGCCGCAATCGTCATTGACAAGGCGAAGGAAGAAACTGATTCGCTCAAGTCTGGCGGCACATCTAAATGTGCAAATGACGTTTATAAGAAAATGCAAGCAGGCGTCCATTTTCCGTATGATGTAAAGTTGGCACTTGCAGACTGACTTCCACCCTGGTCATTTGTGTTCATATGTGAAACGCACTCACTTGCCATAGCTGTGCCCCAGCCAGTGGAATAGTTTTAAGAAATTGAAAAAGACGATAATAGCACATTCAATGAATTATTCCTACAATAATTCAAAGATGCTCCAGCAGGAGTAAATTTTGGACAATTTTTCACGACCAATTTGTCAAATAGGCTGGAAAAACACATAAAAGGAAATGCCCTCGGCATGCCTGCACGAAAATCAAGATGCGTGAGTTTTACACCCAAAAAGAGCCCGTGATCTTATGATGGGTTTGCCTTCATGTAGCACCACAATGATTTTCATTTGTCCACTTTCAGCATTGAATTTATCAGTTTCAAGTAAGCTTCAGCTTTAGTGTCATTTATTGTTTTGGAATTTTTGAATGGAAGGTGAATTACAATTTAGCCGATGTTTTTAGTTCTGGAACTCCTCATACAGTTTTTTCAGGCGGTAGTCGCAACATGCTGCGAAACTTCGCAGGCTGTAATTAAGCGCATATGACCACAATAATGTGATTATTATTGTGTGATGTAGTAGTTCTTTTTGAAACATTTATTTTGTGCAATGAAACACTGTTTTTTTTTCTTCCCCCCAATTTTGCTGCTGTAGACTGCAAATTTCCTCAGTGTGGGACAAATAAAGGTTATCTTATCTTATCTTATTATGATTAAAATAATCCATGTCTTCCTACTGTTGCTTTTCCACAAAAACGCAATGTTTCACGTAAAAATACCGGTACATCCGTATTACGTTTCAACCAGTTAGTTTCTTAAAAACAGCTCCACAACATGTTAGCGTTGCTCCTGCTCATGTCACTGTGAGTGCAGACTCACGAAGCTGATTGCACGCAGGACCACTGTTGTTACATAATATGAAAGAATGAACCCACATTGTCGTGATTTAGGATTTGTAACAGGAATGGGAATTGGAAAAGAGCTCTGACACTCCATATTCCTACTCAGACAAGTCACCTACTGCTCGGTCTCAAATGTGGGAAATTAAAAAGCTTTTATTTGCTTCCTTGTGCTCATTAGCATAAGTCCTGTGGTGCCGTGACTGCGGCAGCTGTTTAAAAGACAGAGATAAAGCTTAAACGCCACATCTGAAAGGACCGTGTGAGAGTCAGAGGGACTGATCTGAAGTGCCGTCTGAATGAGGACACCTGGCTGTGGGGCGTTGTTTTACGGAGCTCACCGTCACCACCACCACCACTGAGCTTTTAATCCACATCCTGCTCATGAGGGTCGCATCTTCACTTAGATAATGAATTATGAATCCGAGCCGGGATGATATTCAATATTAGATGAACTTCATTTGATGACAGTACCCCTGCCGACTTGTGGGACAATCCTCTCTCAGAAGCATCTACTCAGAGCTGAAGAAAAGCACATTATCGTCTCTCACCATGATGGGGGATGTGCCACATGCATGCAGACTCGGCCCATCCATGAGTATGTGTGTATTGTGTTTGAGTGGTTACAGTATCTCACAAAAAATGAATACGCTCTTCACATTTTTGACATCTTTATACAATGCTCCAGTTGATTGGTCAGATCTTCATACTATCCTCTTTCATGTTGACATCTGGTGGTGGTTCGAGACCTTGTGTGTGGAACATCTTTTATTTCAAAGCGCTATTCAAAATGCTATTCAGACGCTCAATCGGCTTTAGATCTGGAGACTTGCTTTGCAAGTCCATCACATTTATCCTCAGCTTCTTTCGCAAGGCCGAGGTCATCTGGGTGGTGTGTTCATCATGTTGGAATACTGTTGGTTAATTGGGGTAGATGTGGATTTTTTTTACTCATGGTGTACTCACATTTATGGCTGTGTGTTGATATACAAGCTATACACTGACTACTACTGAATCAAAATGCAATTTTTTCAGTTGTGTCTCATTATGTACTATATACTAACATACACAGACTGTATAGCATATATTGTAATTAGGGTGTTCCGATCAGGGGTTTATGCTGCCGATTCCAACACCCATCACCATTGAGTGAGATCGACCGATGCCCATTGCGATCACATGCACATGTTCAATTCAGAGCTGCTCACTCATGCTTATTTTTCTATACTATCTATCTATCCATCCATTTTCCAAACCGCTTTATCCTAACTGGGTTCGCAGGGGATGCTGGAGCCTCGCCCAGCTGTCTTTGGGCAGTGGGCAAGTCACACCCGAAACCAGTTGCCAGCCAATCACAGGCACACAGAGACCAACCTGCCATGCATGTTTTTGGAATGTGGGAGGAAACCGGAGTACCCGGAGAAAACACACCCATGCATGAGGAGAACATGCACACTCCACACAGGAAGGATGCAGCGGGGATCGAACCCACGGCCTCTGCACTGTGAGATTGATGCGCTCACCACTATGCATACTAACTATAATATATATTATAATTTAGAGTAAAAGACTTACAAAAATGTGAGGGATGTAGTCACATTTGTGACAAACTGTAATGAAGAGCTTTCCTACAATTGTGAAATTGTGAAAATAAAATGCTTCTTCTGAAGCTTAGCAGGTTGAGTCGTCATGGCCTTTCTAAATAGTGAGAGGAGGATAAAAGTCACTCGTCACTACAGAACACATCAGGCTGTTGTTCCTTCTGCCTGAATACACAAGTGGCCAGGCTGCTCTTTTCCCTGCTCTGGCTGCATTCAAAAAGGCGAAGATGCTCAACACAGAACTGTATTGTACATTTATGAGAACACAGGAGAGACTGAAGGTTCACTGGAGCGTTAGCAAGCACACCGAAGGAAAAAAAAAACTAGTGCGACGAGCAGCCTTTAAATCCTGAGCTACTACTATGTGCCACTAGAAATACACTTGCTGCTTAGTGGCCCTTATCTATTTTTACTACACTTATCACAGGTCATTAATGGATGAATGCTTAAAAAGTAATCATCTGTAAATAGCCTGACAGCTTAAAGATTAAAATGTACAGTGTTGCGTAATGCAAGGTCACAACCTTCCAAATAATAGTGCAAACAATCTTGCGGGATGCAGGTAATTTATGTATCAATTACTGTGGTATCCATCCAGATTTATTTGAAAAGGTCAAGCCTGATAGACATGAGTATCAGTTAGGTGAAAACTGTATTTGAGATGAGCTGCACAACATTCACGATGGAATAAAGGAGTTTCAGTGGAAAAAATGGCTTCAGTAAGGCACTAACAGTGTGCAAAATGCATTATTATGCCATTATTTCTATAGTCAAATGCAAATATATAACACACCTCTCCATAATTTTTGAGGAAGATTGGTTGCCAGTAATTATTCCAGAATTCGAAATAAAAGGGGAGAGAGGAGAAGAACTATACTAAGACAAACTAAATTGTGGAGACGGTGGTAGGTAGAAATGAGTGCCAGTGGAACTGCTCTGCTCTCCAGGGCTACCAGTCTCGTATTTTTCTGTGTTTTTGCCACCTTCAGGCCACCTTAGTTTTTACTTGTGTTTGGCAACGCGAAAGTAAGCCAAGCAACTCCAATAATTAGTGGTGCAGTTTTTGTGTACATGTGGACAACCATAAAAAAACAAAATACAATTATCAGATACACCACTTCAACCTGCCACCTTCAAAAGTTCTCTGACGACTCTGCGATTGTCGGCCTCATTACAGAGGGAGATGATCGGGAGTACAAGAGACTGACGGGGGACTTCGTGGACTGGTGCCAGCAGAATCACCTCCAGATCAATCCTGGAAAAACTAAGGAGCTGGTGGTGGATTTCTGCAGGAAACAGTCATCACCTGCACCGATGAACATCAAGGGTACGGACATAGAGAGGGTGACCTCCTACAAGTACCTGGGTGTTCATCTCAACAATAAACTTGACTGGTCAACCAACTCAGACGCCCTGATCAGGAAGGGACAGAGCCGCCTCTTCCTACTCAGGAAACTAAGGTCTTTTGGGGTTCAGGGGTCTCTCCTTAAGACCTTCTATGACTCTGTGGTGGCCTCGGCCATCCATTATGGTATTGTCTGCTGGTCAGGCAGCATCTCGGCCCGGGACAGAAACAGACTGGAGCGACTGGTCAGGAGGGCCAGTTCTGTCCTGGGCTGCTCCCTGGACACTGTGGAGGAGGTGGGCAGCAGGAGGATGCTATCAAAACTAAAAGCTATGATGGACAGTCCCTCCCACCCCCTCCAGACCACCCTGACAGCACTGGGCAGCTCCTTCAGCCAGAGACTACTACACCCGCGCTGCAAGAAGGAGCGATATCGCCGCTCATTCTTACCGTCTGCTGTCAGGCTGCTCAATAAACACACATGAAAGAAAAAAGAAAAAAAACGGACTCAAGCCATCCATACATTGTAAATAGCACAGCCACCTTATATTTTGTATTTTGTATTTTTTATCTTGCATTCTGTACTGTGTACAGCTCTAGTTTGTTCTGGAACATTTATTTGTGCATGCAATACTTTGTTTTTCTTTTTACCCCACCCCCCTTCCCCCTCCAATTCTGCTGCTGAAGATTGCAAATTTCCCCAGTGCGGGACAAATAAAGGTTTTCTTATTCTTATTCTTATTCTTATTCTTATCAGTCGCAATCAAAACAACACTGATTCACATAAGAACATTGATATTTTTGACCACAGACGGCATACTGGGTTTTACCTGCAACCATTTTCCATACTGTTCCGGGTCACAGGTGAGATGGGTATACATAGAATAGCTGCCACTCAATCACGGGGCACTTTTAGACAAACTACCATTCATACTCGGATTCCCAAATATGGACAATGCAGAGTCTTGAGTTTGCCTAACAAGCATGTTTTTAGAACGTAGGTGGGCGCTAGCGTTCCTGGAGAAAACCCACGCAAGCAGAACATGCAATCTCCACACAGGAATGCCTGAGTCAGGATTTGATCTCAGGCTCTCTCAGCTGTGAGGCAGACATGTTAACCGCTTGATTCAATATGGAGGCAGGACATCCTAGAGGCCTACAAATCTTTGAGACACACACAAGTCTCAGCGCTGCAAAGCAAACAGCACTTAAATGACCAACTCTTGCCCTTGTACACTCAGGCTATGTTTGAGGCAACCTTCTTGATGTCATCTTGCCGCAGCGGCATGGTCTCCTCTTTATCATTTGTCATGTGACAGCATCTGAATCATTTGGTCAAAGGGGGAAAACTCATAGTTGCTGCTAACGTCAGATGGCAAGAAAAGCAAACGCAAAAACCTCTGTCTTTGTTGCATGAGAATTTTCCATCACACACACACACACACACACACACACACACACACACACACACACTTCGGGCTTAATTTTCAGAAACAGCACATGTACACTCCAATGTAAAAACCAGCAAATCTGGATTTTCGTGCTGTTGCAAGCTTTATCTGGCTCCTCTGCGCCATTCTGAGTATTCCGGGGGACCGAGGGCATTTTCTTTGATCCGCCACCGGCGCACCTGACAATTTGGAGCCTCAAAGTCGAGCAACATTGTTATGGTGTTGCAAGGTTGAGGATCCAAGTGCAGGGAAGCAGGGGCGCAAGGCAGAAGTGCTTTTTTGGAATAATCAAAATCAAAGTCATTCAAGGAAGTACAAAACAAACACTCAAAGTAACAAACAATCACACTAAACTCATCATGACGTGAGGATGGGATAACTGACAGAAACAACAACAAAAATTAAGCGACAAGGAGTGAAGGAAACGCGCAAACTAAGTACAAGCAAACTGACGAGACAACGAGGAACACATGGACAAGATACGAGTGGCTTAGGGGTGGACACAAAAGTCTCACGAAACTGACCTGAAAAAAAGAACACTCATACTTTAGACCTGCTGGAAGGTGCAGGTGGTGTAATGTGATTTTCGAGGTGCAAGGAGACAGATTTTGCACTGTGCAGATATTTGTGGTGGATGGCATTGTATTTTCATCGTGAATCATTATAGAAATTATTATTCATATCATCCATCCATCCATTTTCCGAACCGCTTCATCCTCACTAGGGTCGCGGGGGTTGCCGGAGCCTATCCCAGCTGTCTTCGGGCAGTAGGCGGGGGACACCCTGAATTGGTTGCCAGCCAATCGCAGGGCACACAGAGACAAACAACCATCCACGCACACACTCATACCTAGGGACAATTTAGAGTGCACAATCAGCCTGCCATGCATGTTTTTGGAACGTGGGAGGAAACCGGAGCACCCGGAGAAAACTCACGCAGGCCCGGGGAGAACATGCAAACTCCACACAGGGAGGCCGGAGCTGGATTTGAACCCGGTACCTCAGCACTGTGAAGCCGACGTGCTAACCACTGGACTACCGGGCCGCCTATTCATATCATCTTTATTATATTTTTAAAGTCACCCTCCTTGAATGCAGCACACATATGGGGAGTTCAACGTCATGACTAGACTCGAGTCAGACTCGAGTTACCATTTTGAGGACTTGCAACGTGCTTTTAGGCAGGAAAGAAAGAAACAAAGGATTTTTTTTTTTCATTCACGCCAACCTGGCAGCTCAGTCTGTGTCATTTGTCAGTGATAATTTTACAGTTTGAGCCCTGCGAGTCCCAGGGACTCGCTGATCAGAAAAGTATGAGTCCCATTATGCATTTAGAGAGTCCCAAATTTCGAATTCTGAAATGGTCTACTTATTCAATTGCATATGATAATAACACAAACAACAATGTACATTGATGATAGGTTTATTTCTTATAAACAAATACTGCAAAAATTTAAATAGTTCAGGCACACAAGATTTGCTGAGAAATAGGTTCTTATTTCATCCCATGGTTCAGTCTTTGAGTTCATATCTCCGCAATAAACTTTCGCAACATTTGTTCGCAACACTTGTTCGCAACACTTGTTCGCAACACTTGTTTTAACGTTACACAACTTGGCAATCGTCTGATTTCCACGAGTGAAGCCCGATCTTGCCAACCTCGTCTCGCGAGAATGGAAATCTCGTCATGCGAGATTACTTCACGCGAGATCAAAACAACAATGGCAGCGATTGTCAAACTGTGTTTGTTGCTGGAAAAAAAGATTTACCATAGTTTTGTTGTTGTTTTTGTTGTTGTTTTTTTTTACTAAGAGATTTCCTTGCGTGCCAAAAATGCACATTATTTGGAACTGTGCGTCCGGCGGGAAAATTATGCGTCTCGGAAGCGGGACGCAGAGGTAACGAGATGGCCGTTTGTTGGTGTGAAGTGGCTGCCTAAACCTCCAACAGCGATGGGAGCAGCTCCGAAGATCAATAATTCAAATGAATGGATTATCTTGTCATTGAATTTAGAAAAAAAATAAATAAATAAAATATTGTAGGATGACAAAATGCATGCTTTGCAAGTCACAGAATGAAGACACAACAACAACATTTTAACTTCATTTGTCACTACAATTACCCACAAAGACAGGTATGAAGTGTGACAGCATGAACAGCCATTAGATCACGCAGAGGAGAAAACAGTGCAGAGGTCAATTGTCAGGGCTCTCAAATGATTCAGCAAGCCTCCAAGTCTCTCACTTGCAATACAAACCAATCCAAACCACTCGTAGAGTGGCCAAAAATAGCTGTGACTACTACGTCAGTCGTCATTATGATTACACACAGCGCAAACTGTACATACCGGGACATATTTTGTCTTTTGCCTCAATCACCTTGTTTAAAATGACCTTTTCCAGCAGTCATTTTGACACAGTGAATGGGAAACAGTGGGGCAGTAAAAGCAGTTAGCAGTTTTATTACATTTTGTGGCTTCTGGATGTGTGAAATAAAGATGGTTCATTATTACATATGGTCTATCCAAGCAATGATGAATTGCAATTTTAATGAAGATTTTTGGACACTGTAATTTGTAAGGTTTTTTTTTTATTTGTAGATGTGTAGAATGATGACGTTTTAAAGATCCTTACAAAGAGAGTCCTAAATGGAATTAAAATGATCTTGTTCTGCAAACAGTTGATGTGTTGCGTTTGTTGGTTTTGCAGTAAGTGGAAAACAGTTGCATCAACACAACAACATAACAAAAGTAGTGACAGTGTATTTTTTAGAACCTTGAAAGTGAAAACGCATCGTTCTCAACGTTCAGTGTCAGCCTCACATATGTATGTCTGTGAGAATTTTGCTTCGAGACGGCATGCGAGAGCAGAAGGACACTTAATGGCTTTTTATGGCGCCGCGTCAGACGTGAAAATCGTTTTGGGCCAAACTGGTGGTGTGATTAGAACATTTTCAGGGCCCTGGGGCCTGTTTAGGTTTGTTGAAGTATGCAGCTGAACTAAAATCCAAGTGCAGTACTGCAAAGACGTCCTGGGAGTATTTCACTTTGAGCAAACTCCAGTACAGAGGCTTGTGAAAGCAATCGCCTGTGCACACACTTACATTGTTGAATGTGTCACATAATGTCATGCCCATCAGAAAATTCCATACAAACACGAGGTTGGCCGCTAAGTGTTAAGGTCAGAGACAAATGACGGCTCGCTGCACGATGCGATGGGTCCGACGTGCTGCAGACTGAGTACTCATCCATTGTCTTTGTGCAGCTCATTCATTTGGATGAGCAAAGTAATAAACATTAGTTGAGTCATACTTGCCTTCCAATTCCCTTCGCGAATAATCAAGCATCAATTTCGTGCCAATTTTTCTTGAAAATGTCTATTTGCGGTTTGGATGGTGTTGTCATGTGTTGTCTACAGCTGTGGGGGCTTAGTGACACGGGGCTGATCTTCGCAAAACATTCTGCAAGGCTTGCACACTGATAGCATTCGCCGGAGTGGCCCGTGCTTATTACACAGTCTGAACGTGCTCATGTTAACATCCATCCATCCATCCATTTTCCGAACCGCTTCATCCTCACTAGGGTCGCGGGGGGTGCTGGAGCCTATCCCAGCAGTCTTCGGGCAGTAGGCGGGGGACACCCTGAATTGGTTGCCAGCCAATCGCAGGGCACACAGAGACGAACAACCATCCACGCTCACACTCATGCCTAGGGACAATTTAGAGTGCCCAACGAGCCTGCCATGCATGTTTTTGGAATGTGGGAGGAAACCGGAGCACCCGGAGAAAACCCACGCAAGCCCGGGGAGAACATGCAAACTCCACACAGGGAGGCCGGAGCTGGGATCGAACCCGGTACCTCTGCACTGTGAAGCCGACGTGCTAACCACTGGGCTACCGGGCCGCCCATGTTAACATTGGATTCCAATCATTTGTTTACTTCTGAGCAGCAACTCAGTTGGCAGAATTTTGGCCTCAAAGTATCTATCTATGTACCAGTACGTGGAGGCTTGTAGTAATGTGATTGTATTTTAATTTTGCACTAAGACCAATCTAAAAAAATACTCATCAAGTTACCTCATCAAGTTGGGACCATTCTGACTAACATTAAAATACAGTCGTGTCATAAAGCCAGGTATTCATTAAAAAAAATAGAGGTTTTATTCCTAAAACGAACTTAAAAAACACTTTGATATGACTGCAAACCCTTGTGAGGATAAGCAGATTAGAAAATGGATGGATGGGTGGATGCCCCACATCAACTAATGCCAAAAAGGAGCAGAGCAATTTCCATCAGAAATATACATATGGGGGGTCTCTAAAAATGAGAGCCCCTCCCCGCCCCGAAAAAAAAAGCTGAAGGTCATTAAAACCAAGACAGTGTCACACATCAATCTTGAGGCTCAAGTTCAAGCATGGTGGTGAAAAGCCTGATATTAAAAGGGATAGGTGTGTCTTCCAAAGTGCTTTTAGTTTATTATATCAGGCTGAGGTTGTGACCACCTGCAGGCAGGGATCCATTACAGGTGAGCAAGGCCCTGGTATCAGCTGGAACTATGCTGATCCAATTACTGTGGTCAGCAATAGACACACACCGGCACACAGACACACACGCACGCACTGACATAGGCCTTTAACGCTATCTGTCGTGCACATGCAATATATGAGAACTGCTTATCAATGAATAGAAACTGCTCTGTTTCTCTCGATTGCAGTGCTTTCATTTATTGTCAAAAACATAACGTCATTTAATTACGTTTTCAAAAATCTACCACATATTTACACACTGAGCATTATTGAGATGATTGACGTCCCTTTGAAACACAGGACAGAAATGTACCAGAATTGATTTTATTCTGACGCAAGCCAGAAATCAACATTCCAGTTGCATTTGCAAACAAACTATAAACACTTCTGCAGCATTTTAGCAGCCGAGATGCCGGCAGTACAACGTTCGTGAATCTGAACAAGCAATTTAACACTTCTACCACTCAATGATGTGCTAAGACGACATATGGTGTGGATAGCAGGCATACATTCAATGTTTTACAGCGATATGTTCATGCATTCATGACACTGAATGGATGGCATGGCTTAAAACATAAATGAAATGACCTAAAGTATCCAGTGTACAAAATGGACTCAATTAGTTTTAGTGCTTTCAGTGGCCTGTCTATTCTTCTTATTATTGGATATTAGGCCTGCAGAGTGGTACCTTTGCATCATTCTAGACATTTTTATAGAGTACAATATGGGAAACTAATTTCATACAGTCAAACAAAATTATCAACTGTATAACATTGGTTTCATCTGAAGTTTAAAGAGTCCTTATTGAGATTGTTTTCATCCAGTGCTTGAATGGGCTCCTGTTGATTTATTTATTTTTTGTACATGTTGTGCAGTTTAATCATTTGAGGCTTTATCAACAAAGTTTAGAAGAAGACAATATTATTTAGTATGCGGTAAGATTAAAAGCATTCAATAACTTTATGAAGTGATGGGACATCGTTTGTTTGTCCAGAAATGTGGACTGCTGGTGTGAGGTAAACATTTTTCACTGGCAAATACGTCTGGAAGTACTTGCAAATACGTGTGAATGTAGTTTGATGTCCCAGTTCGTTCTCTCAAAGCAGTCTTGCAAAGGCAACACTTTGTAGCTTCCTCATGCTATTTTTGTTCTTGTTTGCTAAATATTATCATGATATCGGATTGCAAGTTACTTTGTCATTTCCCACCCTAAACTTTTTGTTCTGAGCTATATTCAGGGGCAACCTTGCCTCCAACCTGGCCCAACCCCTTCATTTGATCAAGTGAACTGGATCCATCATTTCAGTAGGTATCAATTCAGTATTTTGTGTGTGCGTGTGTGTGTGTGTGTGTGTGTGTGTGTGTGCGTGTGTGTGTGTGTGTGTGACACTCACACTTTCTGAGAATTGACAAAAGGGAACAAATATCGATAATGGAGGACATGCAATGAGAAGAATGTGAGCAAACAGATGGATGGAGGATTAGCACAATGTAACAAATAACTGCCAGTCAGCAAAATGACATGAAAGTAACATTGACAACAATTATTGTAAGGGTTGAATGAGACAATATAAACGATGAGGTGATGTTGCTGCACCTGTCGCAGCTTGATTCACGGGCCTCTTATCTAACAAGCACCAAAGGCATTACCTGGAGCACTCGGATAATATGTCAATATGACTCACTGCGAGCACATGACGAACAAAATAGATGTGTGTCAGTGTCTCTGAGTCGTGCCGAGAAAAATTCCCTGCCCTGCTGCGAGTGTAACATGGAGCAGGTGGGAAGTGAGTGAGGGAGGCTGTGAAACCACAATGAGGTGGTGTCTTGAAGTCAGATTTAGCAGAAGAGGGCAAACTACGCAGCGGGGTCCCAGCAATCACAGCACGGCATAGCTGAGCTCCGTGGACATGTTTATTACATCAATTCCTCTGGTAGTTTCACGCCCCCAACCCCTCTTTGTGCTGCGTGGCCTTCGGAAGCTAGCAAAGCATGACTCGGGGAGCTGACGCTGTGAAAGCTAAAAAGGGAACATTGCATAATCAGGTGACTTTGCAAAGGCAGTGAGGTTTTATCTTCCTGTCATGTCGCTGATGGCTGAATGAATGAAAGCCAAGAGTGATGACATGGCACCATATTGTACAGAGTTCATTCCAGGGCCTACGGGAGGGATAAAGGGATGATGTCCTTGAATGCGCAGCAATAAGATCTCCTTCCTCATATTTTTACCCCTTTATTCACATGCTTCGAATTCGAGGGGTTATTCATTACAAGGTGTCATTTTTGCCTGCACTATGAAGACACTATAGTACACTGAAAAAGTGTTTTTTTGAATGGACAAAATTTTACTCTGTGCACTGGTTGCACATATCTATCCATCCATTTTCTAATCTGCTTATCCTCACAAGGATCGCGGGGCGTGCTGGAGGCTATCCCAGCTGTCTTGGGGCTGTAGGCGGGGGACACCCTGAACCAGTTGCCAGCCAATCGCAGGGCACACAGAGACGAACAATCATTTGCTCTCACAGTCACACCAAGGGACAATTTAGAGTGTTCCATGAACCTGCCACCCAGGTTTTTGGGAATGTGGGAAGAAACAGAGTACCCGGAGAAAACCCATGCAGGCACGGGGAGAATTTGTAAACTCCACACAGGAAGGCCGAAGCCGGAACCAAACCCTGCACCTCTGCACTGTGAGGCCAACGCGCTAACCAGTCGACCAACCTGCCGCCTGGTTGCACACAATAAAATCATTTTTTGCAACGCGTGACGATGTCGTCACTGGAATAGACATGGAGTGAGGTTACAATGATGAGATTGACATTAGTCCATCTGTCCAACCATCCGTCCGGCCAGCCATCCATCCTTTCATCTTGCACAGTGGTTCTTAACCTTGTTAGAGGTAGCGAACCCAACCGGTTCATATGCACATTCACCGACCCTTCATTAACTCATTCAGTCCCAAAGACGTTTTTAAACGACTTTTCAGACTTGGTCCAGAACCGGCTGGTACTGAATGAGTTAATGAAAAAAATGAAATAAAATAAAAAAACAAGAGTATTTCTTACAAATTCAAGACATAAAAAAACACATTTATTAAAAAGAGAAAACATTTCAATACAATTAGTGTAAGTATAAAGTAAAGGTTTTTTAGTTGTGCACAAAATGAACCAGCCAGTGATGGCCAAGCGGGCGTGTCATAACTAATTGACGTGTTGAGTTGGGTGTGTATTAACCTCCATGGCAGACGCTCTGTCGAACCCCTGATACTGATTCACCGAACCCCTGGGTTCAATCGAACCCAGGTTGAGAACCACTGATCTGAAGCATATACTGTACATCCCTTCCCAAAGCAAACATTTGAGCGTCTTGTATCACATGTAATGTAATTTCCAGACACTTAAATGTAAAAGGCGGACCTTCCTGTCAATTTCAGTTACAGTGACAGGGACACAAACATTTCTAATGGCAGACAACAAACTAAAAATCCATTCATCATGTGTGTTGGCTCCGTTGAAATTCATCAGGCTTTTAACTGAAAAATGGCTGGCCACTGTAGCGCCAGGTCCCCCCGCAGGAACATTTTTATTGAAGCTGGCTGACCACCATGTACTGTGTGTCTTGCTGATTGCTTAAAATTCAGGATCCTCCGTAGAAAAGGGCCCAAACACAGCACAGATCTACTTCTGAAATGTGTCAGAGTGTCTCCAAAAATACATTGAACCTGTTTATTGCTCAACCCTTCTGAGGTTGGTAAGTGATGAAAAGTTTTAGCTTTGCACAACACACAGGTGTCTTTTCACCATCACTCATTTTTGTGTGGGCATTTAGCAACCACGAAATGGGCAGGTACTTCAATCATGAGTGATGAACCAACGAAATCAAATGAGCTTGTTTCCGCAGGCCTATTGCATGCAGAGGACAAAATGCGTGGAGTAGATGTCAAACTCCAACCATGTCACGGCTCATTTCGGCCTCTGTTATGCATAAAACTGCATACTGCATACCCATATTAATCTTGAGTCACCATTCATTCAAACATCTCCTTCAATCCAATGAGGACATTTCACTCATTCTTGGGTGGAAAGAGCAGCGGCAGTCTCCCACCAGCTATCCGGGGACAATGCGGCAGTTCATCAAGCAGCTCTACTACAGTAGTGGCATGGCAGGTTCAGCTGAAGGAGAGACGCTGACACCCATACTAATGAGACCCTACGCAGCTCAGGGTGTGGAGGGGGATCACACACACACACACTTTAAGAGCTATCAGAGAGACTATCACTGCACAGACGCCCCTTCACAAAATGCAGAAAGCACATTTCCTTTTGTAAATTCCTTGAAACTGGCAGTGGTAGGGAGTCAAGTACAGATACTTGGTTACTGTATAGTATGGTTTTTATTTTGACACCCGATATTTGTGAAGCAAAATACACACGTTGTTCTCCATCTTAGTGAGTGGCCATTTTTCCACTTACTATCAAATGAAAATCACATCACCGTGCCTGAGGGCTCAACTTGCGAACATCACAGGACCAAACCAAGAAAACAGGTGATCCATAATTGGGCATTACCTCAAGCCAGCGTTGTTCAGTCCTGTTCCTCAGGGCCGATTTCCTGCATGTTGTCCATCTCTCCCTGCTGCAACACACCTGATTCAAACGATCAGGGTCGTTATCCAGCTTCTGCAGACCCTGCTGATTATCTGATGATTTAAATCAAGTGTGTTGCAGCAGGGAGAGATTAAAAAACATGAAGGAAACTGGCCCTTGAGGAACAGGATTGAAGAACGCTACCTTTAGCTATTTGTGGGCCAGCTTGGTCCAATTCACCTGCGCATAGCGAATAGGGGTCATTTGTTAAGCTATTACCACCTGCAGACCTGAAGTGGCCATGATTGTGCGATTGAGGATATCTATTAATGATTTTATTTTTTATTTTTTTACTGTGTCAGACATGTTTAGTTTTGTTTGGCCAAGTCAGAAGACTCAATGTCACGTCAATTATTTCAGTAAAATTTTTAATTAAGGTATAGACGCGGATCTCATGATATCATGTGGGTCTGCTCAACCTTGAGGCTTTGTGTGAAAGTAATAATGCAAATACTAATCATGACTTTAAGTTACTCTGGCTGCTCAAGTGTTAAGCAATCAAGTCGGGTTAAAGATGGCCGCGAAACACGGATATACAATCAGGTCTTCCTGCATGATGTCTACAAGTCATCCAGGATTTCCTGCTGAAGTCTCCCGAGATTGACAGGTGCATCTCAGCGAATTGCCTCTCTTGCACAACAGCTGCCCCCTATCCTGCTGTGAATTATGCAACAGTTGTGGATACAGGTTCACTCGCAGAAGGAATAGAAACAAGGACATATGAGGTCAGTGAGGTGAAGGATACAGTAGCTTAGAAATGATTTCCCTTGCTGAATTCTCAATGTGGATACAAACCGACAGTCTAACATCACGCTGATCGCAGACTAACACTCCCGAGAAGGGCAGGACATTAAGATCTAAGGAGGAAATCCGCATGTTCCTTGAGGTTTGGGTGAACATCAATGGAAGGTGTCAGTTATTCTGCAGGCCTTAGAAAACACACTGCACAAGTGACGCTGCAGAAGTGACTATTTAAGATCTAAGATTTATTTCAAACCCAAACCACAATTTTTCCTTGTCAGTGTGGGCCAGCCACAAAAAGGAACCTGCGGCTTTGGCTGCGTTCAGTGCCTGAGAAGAGGTGAGAGTTGCGGCATGGCATTTTCATGTGTTTATACAGTATAGACACACACACACACACACTCTGGAAGTGTATGTGCCACAACAGGACATCACGGTGCTCAACTGGTTAGCAGATGGACCTCACATTGCAGACGTGCAGGGTTCAATTCCGGCTCCCACCTTCCTGTGTGGAGTTTGCATGTTCTCCCTGTGCCTGCGGGGGTTTTCTGCGGGTACTCTGCGGGTACCATTCGGTGAGTGCGAATGGTTGTTTATCTATGTGTGCCCTGCGACTGGGTGGCGACCAGTTCAGGGTGAACCCCCGTCTACTGCCCGAAGACAGCTGGGAGAAGGCTCGAGCATCCCCTGCGATCCTTGTGAGGATAACCGGATTAGAAAATGGATGGATGGACAGCATTGGCTCCAGGCATCACAAATATGGCTTGAAAAACATTAGTTACAGTTTAACTATCTCTCTCTCTCTCTCTCTCTCTCTCTCTCTCTCTCTCTCTCTCTCTCTCTCTCTCTCTCTCTCTCTATCTATTAGGCATAGCCAGTTGCCATTATTGAAAACTGAGATTTTTGACAGTATTTTTTTTATAAATCATCTGTAATTATTCATGCCATTTTGAGTGCTTCATTCTAAATAATAAAGCAGACACAAGGACGGGCCGGGAAAGGCAGTCATCATATCTGCTAATGCAATTGTTCACCTTAAGAATGTGACCTCATTGTCATGCAAAGCTCTTGCAATTCTCACTGCTCAGATAAAGCAGCTCCCGATACTTCATTTGTAGGATTAAAGGCACAGGGATTACCCTTAGAATGAGTGCATTGTCTAACAAACTGTAACACTCCTTAAACGCAAAGAAAATGAGTTCAGAAAGTACAGATGTGAAGTATCAGTCGTATTTTCTGTGAATGAGAACCAAATAGAGGCACTGACATAAAATGAAGAATACAGTAACTGGAGTGTTTTGGATGGTGTTCTAGGTTCTTTTGCAACTTCCTGGATGAGTCGTCATCGCACTCTTGGAGCAATTTTAGCTGGTCGACCACTACTTCTCTATTTATGGATAATGGCTCTGGCAGTGGTTTAATGGAGCCCCAGAGTCTGGCTTTGTAACTTTTTCCCAACTGATAGATTTCAAGAACTTTTTTCACATTTCTTCTTAAATTTCTTCGGATCGTGACATAATGTGTTTGTTTCTTGAGATCTGGTAGGCTCCTTCACTTTGTCTGATGGATTCTATTTTTGTGATTTCGTGGTTCAACAAATGTGGTTACTTTTTCATACAGGGATATGTAGTTTGAGAATTTTTTTTGTGCATTAATAAATTCAATTGGCATTTAGAAACTGCATCTTGTATTTCCTTGGGCAGTCTCTGTGTGATATTAAAAATGGTTAGATGAACTGAAACCAATGTGATAAATATGCAAAGAACACAGAAATCAGGAAGAGGGCAAATACTATTTCACAGCACTGTATATGATGTATCGATTGCAAAAAATATCTCAGTGTGACATCAAGCCGGCCCGGACTCCCCTATAATTTTATTTTACTATTACAGTGTAACAATTTCCCACCCTGAAAGCACGTGCAATCGTATACCACTGGGATAAGATAGATCTCCCCCTTTTCTCACAAATTTAAAAAAACAGAGGTGCTAGCGATGAGTGTCGTGGGGCAATAAACCCAAGATTGAGAGTTGTCTGACAGCCTCATCCTTGTTACAATCAGCAGAAACTATAGGTAAGCGTCACCATGGCAACAACTTCAACCCATAAACACACTGAATGTTTCTTTCTTTCTGATACTTTTGTACTTCTGTAGTCATAAAAAGCTTCAGTGTACTATGTTACCAATACGTGAATTATTCAGCCCTTTGTACAGAACAACAGAATGTGTTGGTAATAGTTGGACTCACAGTTCAGAACTGATTGAAATAGATATCGCGGCAATTGTTTCTGTTATCTCAAACTAACACAGTGCCTTCTGTTATTATGCAAGATCCGTGCAAGACAATTTGCATATGCAGGATTAACTCAAATTTAAATCTTGGTGTGTGTGTGTGTGTTTTCTCCCTTCCATCTCCAAATGAAAGCTTATTCTAAGCTGCAGTTCACAAAGAGCTACAGTAGGCCTATTTCGCCCTGAAATCTCACAGCCGGAAAGTTGCATCTGCCCTACGGGTCAGTCAAAGTCGATGCGGACAATAATGTCAGTTGAAGGGACAATTTTGTGTCAGTTTGTCTTTCATGTCTGATAGTTAGCTCTTGGTTGAAAACAGTTTACACATGCCAATATGTGGCTTACACCACTCACAAAAACTTTGGAAATTTTGCATTCGGGTTTAATTTCAGGATGAACTTGAAATGCATGATAATCTTGACAGGTGAACTTAATTTGTCCTGCAGTAAAGCTTTGATCGCAAACCGCCAAATGTTTGATGTTTCATTACTTTTGGCACAACTTGCTACTCTCGAACAAAGACACGAAAACAAAAATTCAAAAAATATTTTGGTTCAACTCTAAATTGTCCCTAGGTGTCAGTGTGAGCGCGAACGGTTGTGTGCGTGCCCTTCGATTGGCTGGCAACCAGTTCAGGGTGTCCCCCGCCTGCTGCCCGAAGACAGCTGGGATAGGCTCCAGCATGCCCCGTGACCCTTGTGAGGATAAGCGGGTCAGAAAATGACTTAATGGTTCACTGAACTCACAGCGCTCTATAGTTGTAGATGGCACAGCTGTAGCCAAATGCAAAATCTGTTTTATCTGGATTTTTATGCCAATGCAAGCCTTGATACACTTCTTTGAAAATTTGGTTTATCACTCTGTGCCATGCTGGGCCTCCTGGCATAACGAGAACGTTTCCTTTGACATGCGCCCAGCGCACCTGACAATTTAGTGGATGAAACAAGACTAAATTGTATGACTGCTGAAAGCAATTTGAAGTTGTGGTGCAGGTGATGTAATGCGATTTTAGTAAATTTGATAAAGGTGTCGGCAGACAGACTGCACTCCGCGGACATGTGTGGTAGATGTCATTGTATTTAATTTGTAAATATGACAACAAGGCCGCCTTACAATACACCAGACTATTGCCCTAGCAGGAATGTGACATTGCACCCGATTTTTTTACGCCCAGCGCAGGCAGGCAAGGCTGCTTGGTGCGTTGGTAACACCCAGACAGGCACATTACAGCCCCAAACATGTTAGCATGGACTTGTGCTGACAAGAAAATGAAGTTGCACCTGTTTTTATACCTAACGCACAGATGCCAGTCTACCAAAAAAG